>JAOUWY010000043.1:5707688-5721053 GCA_025728095.1 Prietella phreatophila
AGTGCGGCCTATATATGTACAAAAATGTTTTCTTTTTAAAATTAGCGGGTGCGGCTAATATTCAGGTGCGCTCAATAGTCAGAGAATAATGTTTTAGGTCCAATAACAATTTAACCAATTGATTTCACTTATAAATGCATGAAATAACGCTATAGCTGATTTAAATGCTCTATGGTGTTAAGCTCTTTTGCAAATTTGTTAACCCAGTACAAGAAAGAATTTGTGAACCTGTTGTATTGATCTGTATTACTGCTCTAATTGCTTATACAATAAAACATGGTGCAAACTTCACCCAAGTTATAATATCACAGTTCTGTTTTCTGGGTTTTATTTGTGTTTCTAATGTCATTGTCTTGTTGCACCATCCGACTTCTTTTTTTAATCTATATATTTTATTCAGCAAAAATATAGTGTATTGTAATTTTCTTCTGTGAAACATTTCTTCAGTCCCCTGTGAGAAGAACAGGAAGAAGGTGGTGGTGAAACGAGTGAATCGGTACGATGAGAGCACAGACATGTACACAGAGTTCTTCAAGCCTTATGAACTCACCTCTTTCGATGATACATTCTGTATTGCCATGACCAACTCGGCAAGGTCAGTTGAATTAACGGAACCTTTGTTTCCTTTGTACTGTATGTTCTGTGAAAATGGCAACCAATTTTTTTTTGTTTGTTTTAGAGAGTTTATGCCAAAGAGTGTTGGCCTGGATCCTAGCCCTTTCACTGTGCGTAAACCAGAAGAGACAGGCAAATCAGTGCTGGGGTGAGCATGTATTTTACTTCTAAAAAGTGATGCATCAACGAAAGATGTTGAGGAAAAAATCAGTATGAAAATAAAATGCAGACATTTAATTGGTTCTGTGTGCCTTGGTCCCTAGAATATATACCAATTAAGATGGCAGAGTTGAAGGAAGGATTTCTATTAATACGCCATCATAAAATTGGTGACTGAAAGTTTATGCAACCAGCCTTGGATTAAAAGAAACCCTGAGCAAGGTTTGAAAATTACATTCAAACCTCTCGGAGTCATACCAAAACACTATAACTCTCAAAAATGAGTTCAACTGGATGATGAAATCAGATTCAGTTCAGAATCAGTGTCAATAATAAAAACACCAATCGTAGACCGAAGAGTACTAGAAATCATCTATTGCCCTGGAGGAACAATGGCTTAGTGGTTAGCACGTTTGCTTCACACTTCCAGGGTTGGGGGTTCAGTTCCCACCTCTGCCCTGTGTACGTGGAATTTGCATGTTTTCCCATGCCTCAGAGGTTTCCTCCACCAGTCCAAAGTTGTAGGCTGAAATTCTCATCTATAAATTGTCCGTAGTGCAGGAGTGTGTGTGCGATTTTGCCCTGTGATGGGTTGGCATCTTGTCCCCTGCCTTGTACCCCGAGTCCCCTGGGATAAGCTCCAGGTTCCCCACCACCCTGTGTAGGATAAGCGGCACAGAAGATGGATGGATGGATATTTTTTTAGTTTCTTCATCTGTGTATCTGTTTCATCCAAGAAATCAGCAGTACCCTTCAATTCACACAACTTCCTCCAGTGCTGATTTGGTTCATTTAAAAAAGGTTTGGAAATGTGCTATCTTGTTCATCAAGCTTTACATCAAGCTTTATATTGGAGTAACTCACATGAGAGTAAGAACTGTCCGCTCCTACGTGACGCATGAGATGGCAGACCTGCCAACCATTACTCTTTCTGTGTTGGAGCTCAGCATGTACCTTTGGAGTATGCTGGTACATCAGTACGCTGGTACATCGACGAATTTGACCTCTCTTATATTAACCGACACTCCCTGGAAGCTCCGCCTCCTGACCTCCATTTCTCTTTGAAACTTGAAACATACAATGACTCCTTCGCATTCCATCAAGGCAGATGGAGAAAGTTTTGAGTTCATTAATGTGAAATACAATCTAAGCTTGTGATTCACTTAGTTAATTTTAGACAAAGATATTGTTAACATTAGTTAATTATGTACTGTATTAATTTAATTAGTCCTTTTAACAATAGACATTGTCAAGGAAAAGCTTCCTGAGGTGACATGAAGTTAACTTGAGAGGATCCAGATAAAATCCGTATCACGACTGACCCTGTGCTCTAACCCCAGCTTTCTAACAAGCAGGAGAAATATCACTGTTCTGTAATGTCAAAATAAAGGCTTCTTCTTACATTTGATCTCATGTATACAACTGAGCAGTTGAGAGTTAAGGGACTTGCTCAAGGGCCCAACAGTGGCAACTTGGCAGTGCTGGGATTTGAACTCACAACCTTCAGATCAGTAGACCAACGAGTCTTAACCACTGAGTTACCACTGCTTCTTAAGTAAGGGATTAAGTAAAGTATCCGTTCATCTAATTTGTGAGTTTGCAGTTGGCTGTCTCATTGCTTTTTAGATATGAAGCATCACAGACTTTGAAATTAAAATTCAAAGTGATTTGTAACTTCAGAGTACACTGCTACGCTGTTATCACTTCCTTTGTGTTTTTCAAGGCTTATTGAGTAATATCGCTCCAAATACATTTGAGTGTGAACAATACAATTTTAAACAGGAGGGTGTAAACAGTAAATATCCCCTCATCGCTTATGGTACTGCACGTCTTCAATAATCTTTAATCTGAGGAAGTGCACATGCTTCTATTCAAAATCTTAAACAGTTTATATAAACAGTTTGTTACAGAAACAAATAATAGTTAGTGTCTTTATGATAAATTGATTGAATTGATAATATCCTAGCATAAATGAACAGTACGTGCGAGATCAGATTATTGCATGGATAAGATTATTACCTGTGTTTTATATTTGATTCATTTGATACACATGTTAACAGTGCTGTTTGAAGAAAAAAAAACCCCAATCATCTTGACTTGACATGAACACTTACTGGTTTTGTTTTGATCGTCTCAACACCTGGTAGTGTCATTTATTATCCACTTACTGTGTCACACATATACATACACACAACACAGTCAGTACCAGGAAACCAAGGAAAAAATACTACACACACACAAAAAACATACACAGGAGGTGCTCTACTCATGTTTTGAAGTGTGTGAATATTTACCCTGGCTTGTTTTTCATGTCTGAAACAGTAGCATGTGGTCTCTTCTCATTATCAACTTTAGGATCACTGACTCACGCACTAAGTGGGACAGCATGTCAGATTATCTTACACGAACACTAATAGTCAAATATTCATTCGCTAAATTAATAACCATAATATACAAATTCGAGTACTTTTGAGAGCATATTAGTTATGCATGTGTCATTTGGCATTTTTTTTAAATTAGTCTTTCAACACTGAATGCCATTCAACATGGCACTGAATGGCACGTTTCTTCCCCTCCATAGTAATAAATCTAGTAAGGAGGAGGCTGTGCTGCAGCGTAAGACGGCAGCTAGCGCTCCTCCTCCACCCAGCGAAGAGCAGATCTCCAGCAGCTCTGAGGATGACTCTGAGGAAGATCGCGAGGACGAGGCCACTGCTTCTCAGCGCTACACGCCAGTCAAGCTCACCGAATCCAGAGACAACGTCCACGCTCAAGAGGTAACATTCAACTTCCCCTTGTTCGGCAGTTACTCTATATGACCGAGTGTCACTCGGTGAGCAACTACACACCTCCTCCTCGGAGAGTGTCAGTGAACCAGCCTTAATTTCTCTTTAAGCTTCCTCTCTGTTTCCATGGAAGCCGTTTCACTTACACCCACTGCATTCCCTCTGTATTATCACTCTCTATCCATCTCTCACTCTCTGTGGTGTTTTTATGCACTGAATTTCTAAACTTAATTGCAGATTTAAATGTCTGAGAAAATAAATGCCATATCTAGTAGTCTCTCTCTTTCTCTCTCTCTCTCTTTCTCTCTCTCTCAATTTACTAAACACTGATATTCAGCATACAACCCCCAACTTACCTTTCCTGACCTCCTAAGAATGGTATTATGTTTTTGTACTACATACACTCACTGGCCACTTTAATAGGAACACTTATGTCTTTTCACTCGTGCAATTATCCAATCAGAGAGAGGAAATAGGTCAGAGCTGACCGGAAGGGTCCTTTAAACTGAAATAAACACTCTGTACAACCATGTTGAGCAGAAAAGCATCTCAGAATGCACAACATGTCAAGCAATGACCACATCAGGTTCCATTCCTGTCAGCCAAGAGCTGGAGTCTGAGGCTACAGTGGGCACAGAATCACAAAATCTAAGGTGAAGGTTTTGCTCTTCAGTGTAGAACATTTTCCACATGTCAGGAGCAGTGCCATGTTATCTTCACTATAGACATTGTCACAAAGCAGATTTAGAACTCCGGACGAAGATGTAAGTGCTCTTTGCTGCAGATAAACTGCAGTTTTTGGGGAAAACACTTCACTTCGTTAACACTTCATTAGATATAGTAGAGCTTTGTTGAACGCTTGAATTAACACACATTAGTGGTTGAACGAATGGATGACAGCATAAATTGTTTGACTTACTGTACAATGTTACCATCACACAGAGACATGCACATGCCTTCTCTTTCTGCCTGTGTTTCCCTTTTTCATGTTGTCTCTGCGAGTGCACATCCCACACGGGTGACTCAAGCTTTTTTGTCATGTTGCCATAACAACAAGGTTGTCTGGCTGTATATTTGTTTTCATGGAAGGACAGAGAAGAAAGAACAAGGATTTCTTATACATCATATACTAATTAATTGTTTTCTGTTTCTGTACCTCTCGTCTTGTGTTCCTTTTGGTGTTCCTCTTGTTGTGTTAAATTCTTTTTTTTTATGGTTATTTCTCATTACAAAAATCTTAGTTTGTCTAATTTGTAGATCAGTTTGTGTTCTCTATCTTTTTCCCCACCAACACACTAGCTTCAGAGTGCACCCAGTGTGTGGGCACGTGTCTGGGGTTTTTTTTTTTTTCGTCAGCTTTCCAGCATGAGTGCTCAGTTGGATTCTCAATCTCAGGGCTTTGTTCCTACTGCTCACGGACTAGGAATTGATGACACACTCATTAGAGTCTCCACAGTGTACCTGAACCTACTCAACCTCCCTCTCCGCCTTTCATTACAACACATTTATATCAAGTACAATTACTGCACCTGATACAGCTCATCTGCAAGACTTCGTTCACAAAATGCCACATGTAAATGATTTACTGGAAAGGGCTTGAGGGAGTGCAGTGCCAGGCATGTTCTCAGACTCATAAACCACTCAGTGTTTTGTTTCAGTGGATAATCTCATCTCAATACTGTAGATTTATACCTAGGAACTGCTGCTGTAATCAGAAAGACTGTCGTGTGCTCTTTAAAGTTTTCATAAGATGTGCAGTTATATTGCAGTTTGAGTGCAAACATTCACAAAATAAATATCGCTGTAATCCATTGTACTGAGAACTCGCAAAAATACAACCTCCAACAAGGAAAAGTGCCATGGAATTGTCAACCAGAATGTAGGCAATATCTAGTCATTTACACAGTAAACAGAATTCTCTTTGTGTGATTTACTACTTGATTAAACTTAATTTAACTTGATGTGTAGCTTTCATTTATGTGTAACTTAGTTTTAACAGCTTCGTAAATTTAGATTCAGCTGATTAAAGTACAATTTTACATTTCCATCCACTAATATCACAGACGTCATTCATGTAGATCTTATATGTTTTGCAAATTCAGAGACTATGCATGCAAATATGAACTTGCTCTGGACATCCACGTTTTTTCTGAGCCAAAGCACTTTTTCAGGATGCTTTTAGATTGGAGCTCTTGGAATATCAACATGGAATTTCTTGAGTCCGGATACAACAGATTGCAGCATAAATTCATAAAATGTTTACCTTAGCCAATATGATAGAGTGGGGGAAATGGGTATTGAAGGCTTCAACATATTTTCCAGTAAATATGTTTCCAATGAGGCTATTCACATGAAAATTTCACCAGACTTTGGTATTAACTCAAGAAATCCACACATAGAAAGAAATCCAAACATTAAAATCCCTAAATGAAGTTGTGTGTAATAAAGGGGAATGAGACAGGAAAAAAGTATTGGACTGAAATGTATTTAATACTTAGTGGAGAAGTCTTTGTTTGTAATGACAGCTTCAAGACACTTCCTGTATGAAAAAATTAATGGTCGCAGTATTCAGGTGTGATTTTGGCCCATTCTTCTAAACATAGTCTTTAAATCTTGTTCAAAAGTTTGCATCTCCTTTTCTGGCTGTGATGTACAGTAATTATTGTATAGGAACTATACCTCCAACCTCTCTGCGTATTTTCCGAGCAGCTTTGGACCCTTTTAGTTGTAGTATTCACCCATAATTCTTTTTTTTATACATCTGTAATAACTGGCAGTTATTGGCAGTCAGGAAAAGTTGGATAAAAAAGTTGATAAAGATTTATTTGTTGTAAATTTTCTTATTTTCTCACACAAAAAATTCTGGTCTTAATTGAAGTAATTGTGGTGTTTTATTGTTTTTTTTTTGAAAATCTCATCTTTCTGTCTGTCTGTCTATTTATTCATTCATATATAATATTCAATAAATATTCATATTTGTTCATTCTATTTATCTATTCATCCACCCGTCCGTCCATCATCCCACCCGTCCGTCCATCATCCCACCCGTCCATCATCCCCCCCATCCATCCATCATCCCACCCATCCATCCATCCATCCATCCAACCATCATCCCATCCATCCATCATCCCATCCATCCATCCATCAAGCCATCTACCCCTAGAAGCTCTTGTGAACAAAATACATATAATTGGTGCATTTCACCATTTTAATTTTTACTTTAAGTTTACCTGAGGGTTTTAAAAAATCTTAAGCAGTCATTCATGCCTTACTTGTTTCACTCTGGTATAAATATTTAATTAGCACGTGGCATTCGTTAGCACGTGTAGGATTACAGAACACACAAATGAAATGCATGATGAGAGTCATAAATCCTATCCACAGTTAACGTAATAATTATGAAGTTTAAAAACAACTGGAGAGGTAATAAACCTGCGTGGGCAAGGACGCAAATATATTTCACCCGATACACAGTAAGGACACACAGACATTTTTCCATTGCTTTTTTTTAACCCATATTAACCATGTGGACCAAAAGTTCTGGATCTGGCTGGTTCTATCAGATGACATACACTGTCTTGTTCAAATCAGTTCTGGAGTCTGAGAAGTTTCTTGAAGAAACGGTTGTCTGTTTAAGCTTTTGACTACAGCTGGGCTAATCCGAATGGTTTTTTTTTGTTTGATATTTTTACTAATAACTTGCATTACTTGCATAACTTTTCTTTCATTGCTTAACATAAATGTTTGTAAAGCTTCGACTTTATACTACCTCTATGCAACACTTGAATGAAAGCCTCCGATTTCACATAGAGCTCCATATCCTGATCACATTCTACTAATGACTGAAATAACACGTTACCCTATTTTTGTATCTGCATCCGCTGAGTGTGCTCAAGAGAAGGCTTCGACACACTTGATACCAGTTCGTACTAGGTGGTGTATCTTGTGTATGTACAGGCCTGGGACATATTAAAATATCAAAGACTTATGATGTACCAGCTGATCTTCAGGCTGTCTGAGCTGACGCAGAGCGAATTCAGTAAAAGCATCAGCTGCCATCTGCCTCTAAAAGAGGCCTTTTTATTTTTTTTCTCACTTTGAGGCGTTTCCATGGCGAAGGGTAGTGTGTGGCACAGTCACTGTTGCCCAGGTGACTTGGTGGTTATCAAAGACACAGTGACTTGTTTGGCATTACTTACATCCACACAGACACACAATGCCTTTTCTATGTTGTAGTTTTGTTTCTGCAACTAAATGAGACACACAAACTAACGTATTTTTTACCACACACATTTTTGTACAGCTATATGTTTTACCTGCATTTCCTGACCGGACAAATTCGAAATAAATAAAAGCAAAATAAACATCCACATTCTGTCTGGTGAAATGAAACACCTTGATGCGAAAATTTATTTCCCGTGCCATGTATGCGTGCATGATGAATCATTTACAGTGTGTAGAATCGACTCCAAAACCTTGTGAATCTTAGTTTTTCGATGCTTGGAATCGATTAATCAACTCTTTTAAGGATCGATTTCAACTGAAAGCAGGATGGTGACTTGGTGACTTAACACTCAAGATATATTAAAAAGGAAGTGAAGTAGTGAAGCATTTAATAATACTTCTGGATAATAATTCTTTTTAAACCCAACCAGTTGATTGACTATTTAAATTCGCTAACTCGCTAACGCTGCACATGCTTCATAACATGCATTGTGTTTTGCAGTGAGAAAATGTCCATTCATTTAAGACCATGTTCATTCAGTTGCAGCACATTTTTAGCCAATGTTTTCCAATTGTTTCTTGGAAAGATGAATACATATGACCATAACTGTGTGATATGGCTAGAAACCCAGATAAAGTAGGACAACACAGTGCATAGCGGATAATGAGCATGGTTGAACCAGGGATGCGTTTCTCACATTTCAACAAAAGAATGATTATAAATTTAAATAATACACACAAGACATGTTGTATGATGAGAACAGCAGTGTAATGTAGCGTAAAAAGTTTGTATTGTTTTCTCTGTAAAGTACTCCACCATTTCCAATTGAATTTCTAGTTGAAATGCATGCATTCTCCATTTAGCTGTTTTTTAGCCAATTCAGTTATCAGTTCGTACCGGACTTCAGAGGGTTTTTTTTATTGCTGCAGCTAAAAACTTCGATTTTTCTGTGGCTCATTACAAAATTTTTGTGCTTTTTTTTTTCTTCTGGAAATCTACTTGAAGTGGTGAAATTGCAATTGCACAAAATTGTTTTGCACGCTCTTTTCGCAGTGATGTTTGTTGGACCTTTTAGCTGTACTCATGTTCGATGCATGTGAATTGAAAATGGCTTTTGCTGAATGCAAGTTGTGATGGTCACATGACATGTCTTGGCCCAAATCTGCAGAAAATCTGTGGTCATTTTGAAACATTGCGAGCTCCTCCGAATATTGCGGCGTTTGCTTGATTTTGCATTCATTTCTGAGTTCTGAAAACTTTATTTCATTCACTGCTATGTATTGATGAAACAGACATTTTTTTCAGTTCATGTTATGTGTAATAAGATTTTTTAAAATTAAAATCCAGACATCTAGCTTGTTCTTTTTTTTAATCTATGTTCCCATCTTCCTGTACGTATCAGTCTTTGTGAACGTCTATAGCAGCTTATCATGAAGAACATTTTTTCCCCATTATCCTGTACTACACTGCTGTTTCAAATTCAGAAACAATCTTCCTCTTCTTCTTCTTCCAAAACCCTACTTCCATGCCGGTCCAGAAGAGTACTATCTTGCTCTCAACCATTGCGCATCAGATTAGTACATTTATCTTTTTTTTCTCTTCTATATAAATACGGCATTGCTTTATTTTTCATGGGTGTGATTGTGGGGCGTGTATCTGCTCATATGCTTCATATGGAAGACATATAAAATGGATCACCTCAGCATGTGTTACAGGAAGAAATTTGGAATTGATAAAATATTTAAAACTCAAAATCATTTCCTGACTTCTACAATGACTTCATAGGTATGTCTTAGGGATCACTTTCTTGTTAGGCATATAGTATTGAAATGTGTAGCTTGACAGCATGTTGTGCTGCAGTCTGGTATAAAATGTGCTTAACAAGAGGAGCTCCATATCCGTTTAATATATTTTTCAAGGACCAATTATTTACCAGTTATTAATCTGATTTATGTTGAGCCATAAATCATATTCATGTCTGTCTATGAGTCTTCCTTTGAAGCTTCACCCTTAGTAAACTCTGCTGTTTGGCTTTTCTTCCCTTCAGGAGCAACAACAGCAGCCTGCACGGGAGCCATATGGGTTGAACCTGTCTGCTTTGCCCAGGGATGAGGACCTTTGCATATATCACAGGTCAGATTTGCTAGAAGTGAATTATGGGTGAATTAGGGGGGAGGGGGGTGTACCAGTGCAGAGGTGTACCATTCTGGTATATGCTTTGAAATATGCTGCAGAGATTCATAAATTAGAATGTTGCCTACAGTAGCTTTTCACATATTGTCACATATTGAGTGTGAAATGTGACTTATGTGTAGGTATATTTGTAGCACTCTCATGAGGAACAGGAGGAACATGAGGTAGGATTGGGACAAAGCAACAGGGTTCTTTATTCTTTTCTTTTCAGTGCTATGGTAGCACGCGCACACACACTCACACCCACACAGAGTTCAGCTCAGCTCCCGCTGCTCAGCTTCCTTTCCCCTGAGCAACTCCGGCACTCTCTCATCTCCTGCTTTATCCTCAAACAAAACACTTGTTAATTAATTACTCACAGGTGCACACTCTTCCCTTACCACACATTCTCCCGACTCCACCCTCCATTTCCAAAAATGGCACTCAACCACGCCTCCTCTGCCACAATGGTTTTATTTTTGCATATTTTATGAAGGGTGCCAATACTTCTGGAGGGCACTGCTACTTGTATGTTTATTAGGAGGTATTTAAGGTCACTTAAAAGTAGATACTGATGCTACAAAACCTTTTCCTCGGTCTCACACACACACACACACACACACGCAGACACACACACCAGCATTGTTAATGCACTGTTAGTTGCCCTCTTTTAAAATGTAGATAAATCATGACCTCATTTTACACATCCTAAAGGCAAATAAATATACAATTATTTTTGTAAACACACACACACCTTTATTGTTCACACAAGTGAATCTCAGAAATATTTTTCTATACTGTGATGGTATACAAGCTGCCACTGTTGGGCCCTTGAGCAAGGCCCTTAACCCTCTGTCTCTGCTCCACGGGCGCTGTATCATGGCTGACCCTGTGCTCTGACCCCAGCTTCCTAAGATGCTGATGTATGTAAAAAAAAATAAATAAATACACTGTACTGAATGTATATGTGACCAATAAATAACACACATCAATAATCGAGGGTGATGTGCAACAGCAGAAGACCACATCAAGTTCCACTTCCGCCAGCCATAAACGGGTTCATTGAAACTAGAGAGTTGGAAATTGAAAACATGTCGCCTGGATGAAGCAAATTCTGAAGGTAGGATCAGAATTTGGCATCAACAGCATGACTCCGTGGGCTCAACCTACCTTTGCAGGTGCAGCTAGCTCAGGCTAGTGGAGGTGGTGTCATGGCGTGGGGAATGTTTTCTTGGCATGCATTAATAATACCAATCAAGCATCATTTGTATGACACGGTTTATCTGAGATTGGATACTGACCACGTGTATCCCTTTATGGTTACAACTAGTAGAATGGAAGACATTTGCAAGAATTATGTGATGCAGTCATGTGAATGTGAACAGAATCTCATGACTTGTGGAATCTGTGACATGAAAAATTTCCACTGAAGCCTCCAGAGATGTAGAATACGGATCACCTCTATTTTTCTATCCTCACCTACAACTACTTCCCTCAGAAGAGACCACATCTCTGACATGCTGATTGATTAACGTTAATTAGTTCTCTTCTTTTCCCCCGTCTTTAAAAGCTTGTGTCACATGTATGCAAAGCTGCCTATGTTCACCTCTTCTGTGCACAGAGGTTAGAACAGATCTCCATTCCTATGATGTGCATTATGTCAATTGACAATATCTGCTTCAGCCACACATTTCACATTCTGTCTTGAAATGAGTCATGGATGATTAAGCAGGTCCTTAATTGCATACCCTTTCATTATACCCCTGTGTGTATAACGCTTATTATGCATCCATGTGTTAAATATAATGACACAATGTGATACTGGTTTAATATTTGTACAGATTTTCTCACCTTGGCCGAAACCAACACAAAGTGGAAAGGAATGAGCAGTTGATGGATACCAAAAAATTTCTGGAAAATGTCATCAATCTGTAAGTTTCACACACTAATCCAGCACATCCTATTATTTTGCATTACATTTTTTTTTAAATATCATCCTCTGACAGTGCACACAACTTAATGAAACCATGAGGTACTAGATCAAATATCATGATTATACACTTAAGTATCATACACGTTCCTGTAAAGGAAACCTGCCCACATTTGAAGGATCAGCTGTCCAAGCACTCATCTGCAATGCTTACGGCTCACTTTAGGTTAATTCATCATTTTATTCATAAATATTTAGCTGTTTTGTTCCTCTGATGTCCTTGAAATGTTAATGTGTGGAATTTAAAAAAACAAAACAAAAAAAACCCTTTGATTGACTTTAAAAAGACATTCATTAATTACATCATATTTTTGTATGTAATATTGACCTCAAATGGCATTCCACAATTGTTTAGTATATCCCAAAACATGAATTTCAGTGTAACATATTGTGGTTACATCAGTGGTGTTGTAGTTAATATACGAGCCAATAACAATTGGCTCGTATATTAACTACAACGCCACTCAAGAACATTGGGCATAAGTCCATGGTCAGAATTGTACGTAACTGAGACCAGCCTCTGTTTTAAACTCTTAACTGTCCCAAGCATTTCAGTCTCTAGTTATGTCTGTAATTTTGTACCATTTGGTATTACATCCTTAATACCGTGTAGCTCAACTCCTATTTCAGCCCTTTGTGACTAAGGTCTATTAAGTAAATGATTAAAGTATTTGAGTTTCTGAGGATTTCGACACGGTTAGATTTATTCCTGTAGACTGATTCATGGCTCTGTGAGGGATCGACCGATCACGACATAGTATTACATTTGCATTTGTTTGTGTGTGTTGCATGATTTTATAAATAAATGAATGTTTTGCATACGTTTTAAATGTAATATTTCCTTCTATTAAAGGTGCATTAGGTAAGATTAGGGGTTTTTTTTAGGATCAGGTGTCTAATGCTTAGTTGGGTTTTTTAAACATTTGAATGATTTCCACCCAGGATCATAAAGCTCTGCCCCAGAATCTTAGTTGACCAGTAGAGTGTCTATAAAATGAGTAACAGGAGGTGCATCCAAACACAAGCAAGCATTCTGGACTGGATGTACATTTTCCAAACATGTTTTCTCAGCAACTTAGTACACTTTTGCTAAGGACATGACGTAATCCGTTGTTTTTTTGTGTGTTTTTTTTTCTCAACATATTATACAGGTTATTTATGTAAGTAAGTAATTTTAAGAAATAAACAATTGCTTCTAATAGCTGACAAAAAACCTATGGGATAAATACAAAAGGCCTTTTACATATAGATAGATATAACATGTATGAACCATAAATGCACTACAGTGTCCCCCTGGCTTAGTAGGGGTAAATTTCTGTAGAGATCTGAGAGCTCTGTCCAGAGATAAGGGAGTTTCTCTTTGCTGTTAAACATGCAGAATACACCCAACTCAGTGATGATCAGTGGCTGCTGGACTT
>JAOUWY010000043.1:5721144-5733021 GCA_025728095.1 Prietella phreatophila
AGCCGCATCATTGTTTAAGCCGCAGTGTTCAAAGTCTGTGAAAAAAGTAGCGGCTTGTAGTCCGGAATTTACGGTAGATTTCTTTCCGCATTTTGATGCACACTGTCTCGAGATGTTCTTAGTATCCTTCTATATAACAGATACATTACACACACTGGCCAAATAACAAGTAAGCAAGTGATTGTCCAGCTAGTTTTGGTCTCTTTATAAGATGCAATCAAAGTTCTGTCCTTTGTAGTAATTTTGTTTTTAAATTCAGAGTGGTTCTTTCGCTCATGTTTAGGTCGATTTTCCAAACTATGCTGTAAATGTACTTGCTGTAACTATAGGTCTGACCCATAACAGCAGCACAACTGTATACAGCAGTATGTAATACTTTAAAAGCCACTTTATATAGGAGGTCAGCTCGGTCCACTCTGTTCCCGCCATGACCAGCTCTTGTGCTCGTAGATAAAGTCACCATTTCATGATGGTGTGCTTCATTAAAGTTATGTAATAATAAAGTAGCACACCCACTGCAAGCACCCGATAATCTAGTTCAGAGAAGAAAACGTTTTTGCAAATGCAACACCTCGTTTTGTATGTTAGGGAACTGTTTGTTTGGTAAAAGTGAAAAACTGATTTTCAGGATTTTGGATATGGATGTGAATTTGTCACATCGATGTACAATCACGACAGTGACAAACTGTGCAATGCAATGTACATATATGACCTTGCCTATGTGCCTTTATGTCAGTTCTTGTGCTCCATTGTGTGCATGAGAATTTTGCTGGGACATTAATGGTATTTAACATTTAGTCCTGCCACAATTGAAACATTGCGAAGAGCTGGACATGATTTAGTCTCAATAGTTAGGTGTTTAGAAAAATAACATGGATCATAAAACGTGTTGCAGTGAAGGCACAAGGTATATATGGTGTTTGACACTAAATGTTTCCTGCATACAGTCAGAATGAATTTGAGTCACGAACGAGTGATGACTTCCCTCCTCTCTTGAGCTCTGACTGGTGTTTGACTTATTTCTAGCTGTAGGTGGAGTGAATATGCATTAGAATTGACCGATCTACATTTTTCCATTCGTATACACTATTAAACACAAAATTTCATGTTGTTTTTATACCGGCTTACAATGGAAAAAATGGAATACGTGGTCGGTTAGATTTCAGAGACCATTTTCTGATCAAAATGTGATTTAATTGCTTATACTTAATTTTAACAAGTTTCTAATTCCTAGATTGAATTTTGTAGAGTGAGCATGATCAATTCCTGTGGAATTAATGTAAACCACTTACATTATGAAATCTCGCAAGGATGCCAGCACTGATGGGAACTATAACTACATCCTCAGTTTGGGTGAGGGCACTGTGTTCAGTTTTATTCAGGACTTTAAAAATCCGTGATGAAATCATAACATAACCCATCGTCATGACGACATAACCCGCCATTTTGTTGTCAAATCATTGAATCATGTACGAAAAACAATTTGTGCTAATGTAGCTCATTTCAATCACGTGGAACCGATGTATACGCCTTTGTATTAAGTCAATTCAATGATCTTTTTTTCAGTATAATGTTTATCTAAGCAACAACAAAGAAATCCACTGTATAGATGCACATGGTTCTTTCAGCCACTTCTGATAGTGAGTCATTTGTAGTGACTTTCTTTATTTCTTTATTTAAGCTGTATAGATGGTGTTTGATGGAGAGGGAGGGAGCAGGAAAAGAGAGTACATATACAGTGGGGTCCAAAAGTCTGAGACCACATTGTAAATCTGGGATTTAATCAAATTAATGTGCAATTGGATATAAACGGAAGGTTTTAGAATTTGGAAACATTTTCAACAAAGAAAATACATGTTCATTATGCACTATTTCTATAACTATATATAGGGACACTATTATGTCCCTATTTATATGTAAGCAGGTTTGTGATATTCACCATGTTAACTGGCAAAAAAGATCAGATTTCCCTGTTGCCTAATTTGTTCTATTAAAGTGTGTGTCCAGACGTTATTTTTATGGATTTGACAACTACAACCTCGTATGTACGCAAGTACAATTTGACGAAAATTCTGAAATTCCGAAAAATTTGGGACAGTATGGAAAGTGCAACAAACAAACAAAAAAAAGAGTCATTCACCTTGCACTATATTGAAAACACATTACTTGATGCTTTACTTTGTGAATAATTTTTTTTTTCTTTTTGAAAATATACACTCTCTTCAAATCTGATGCCTGCAACACACTCCAAAAACATTGGGATAGTTGTCTGTTGACCACTGTGTAGCATCACCTTTTCTTTTAATAACACTTATTAAGCATTTGGGTGCTGAAGACACCCGTTGGTTAAGGTTGGAGAGATCGGAGATTTAGAACTGGTTTTGGGCCTTGCCCTTTACGCACCGAGATTTGACCGGATTCCTTGAATCTTTTTATTATATTGTGCACTGTAGAAGGTGAAATGCCCAAAATACTGCTGATTTGTCTGTGGGGAATGTTCTTCTCAAAGTGTTGGATTATTCACTGACGCATCTGTTGGCAGATTGGTGAGAAAATTATTGTACCCATCCTTGCTGTTGAAGGACTAGGTCTTTTTTTTTTAGGCTCCTTATATACTATGATTACACGATTGCCTCACCTGTTTCACATCACCTTCTTATTTCAACTTGTCACATCATTATTAGTCCTAAATTGCCCCGTCCCAACTTTTTTGGAATGTGTTGCATGCATCAATTTCAAAATAAATGTTTACCTTCAAAAAACTCTGTAGTTGCTTAGGTAAAACATCAAATATCTCATCTGTATACGTGTTTTGTTTAAATACAAGTCAAAGTACATTTACAAATCACTCCTCTTTGTTTTCATTAGCATTTTCCATATTGTCCCAGCTTTTTCGGAATTGGGATTGTAAAATGGATCACAAGGTTTTGGACAAAATTGTGGCATCCATGCCAGCTCAAATGCACACTGTCATTAAAGCAAACGGGGGACCATACCAAATACCAAGAAGCTCTGAAATTCGTGTAAATAGTTAAAAGATTTGACTTTTCACTCAAGTTGTTGTGAAGAATATAATTTGTAATGAAAATTGTTGTGTTAAATTCGAAAATAGAAGCATTTTCACTAGCGGTCTCTTTTGGACCCCAGTGTACAATATATATACAGTAGCGGTGATTAAGGGGCCATGCAGTTTTAGGCCCCATGCCTTCGCAACAGAGAAAGACCAGAAGCCATTGGCACCATCAGCACTTGTTCCTGATTTGATGGCAATACACCAAACTGTTGCTTAGATACTGCCTCACTTCCTGTTTCCAGTAGCCTTGCCAAGTTGCAAATGAACTCGACGCTTGTTTGCTAACATCAGGTCATGTTGCTAAACATATCCGAGTTTGGTGTCAATAAGTAAAAGTGTTGCAGGGCAAAATTGCACAATGTTCACAATAACAGCTCCTCAATGCACCATCATAGAATTCTTTGATTTATTGTGTCATGTCGAGTCTAACATGTACCATTTACTAAGACCAAGCTTTCACAATGCGTGCTTCTTGTACAGTTCTTTTTGTCAGTCGAATTCATAAAATCCTCATTTGCTCACAGTCACTTTTAAAACAGAGGGATGTTACGCGTGACTGTGTAGAAATTCTTTGTGCAAACCAAATGTCTGTGGGACTGGTCTCAGAAAATTAAGTAGCCTGTCCCAGGGGTGCTGGGCTGGCACGGAAACGTGCGAGGCCAGTTGGTCATACTGCCAGCTTTAATAATCTTTGAAAGGCATTGGATGTGGTTTATGGTAGATAAATTGGCGTTCAGGACTGCACAATTTCAAAAGGCCTTTTCTTGTCCCAAATAATACTGAACACATGGGTAGTGATCATGCTGCTCAGTCACACGTGTTCTTACAAAAAAAAATATTGCATTCATATTTTCTTCAGTGTAGAATAATTAAGCATCAAATATCACATGGGTACGAATGCTTTAAAAGCAATCTCACATGCTGTTGTACTGAATATCAGTACGGCTGTGATCACCTGCAGCCAAATCAGTACGATATTCCGTATAACAGCGAATATGATGTTGGTTTTTGGGTTTTTTTTTGTTTTGTTTTTAACAACAATTCTATAAACAAGGAATGAATATCGAGTAACTGACATTTCAGACATAAGCTGCCAACGACGCCACAGCTAGATAGAGCATTGCATGTTTCCATGCCAACGTACAGACTGACTGACAGCCCGTGTAATAATGGTTTCTACGTAATGAACTATTCCTACTGTTGGAATTTTATGTAGCAATCAGTGAAGTAATATAAACAGTGACATGTACCAGAGCTGTTATGCTAAATATCAGTCCTCTCGGAACGCCGCTTGTCTAATCAAATTAGTCTCGACTCATTCTAAAGTAATTCCAGTGTGATTTGTAATCTTTGTACTTCCCAAAAACTGTTTCATCCTTGCTTCAGTGCATAATTACACCTGGATTGTTTATTTGTGTCATAAAGATGTTCCTGTGTTCATCCCAGGACTCCTAATTACAGTACATCACTCGTACTTTCAACATATTTAGTACTGTTTGACTTGACATTTCAACACCTGAATGATTTATAATCACACTCTTCACCCAGAAGAGGTTCCCTTTTGCGTCTGGTTCCTCTCAAGGTTTCTTCTTAAGAAGTCATGGAGTCTCAGTCTTGTTGATTTGTGACAATGGGTGCGTCTAAATCAGCTCTCTAGTTCGCTAGTCAGGGCACTGATCAGGGAGTCGGCCATTTTAAGGGCTGTCTCGGTTGCAAAATCCTTCTAGTGCACATTAACGTTCGCTCCCTAAAAAATCCCACAATGCACCGCAAAAACCAAGAAGCATCGATCCTCACTTACTGGAAATGACCATTTTTTCTGAAGCCTATTAGCACAAAATAACGGCGGATGAACTCTCAACCAACTTCGTCTTCTAACATAAGTTTGTTATTGTTGTAGTTCTCAAATGATTACTTACATTAGCGATTTTTAACTTTATTTGTCGTTCTATATATGGTTTATTTGAGTCTAACGACTTTTAAGTGTTTAATGATGTAAAAAAAAAATCTACTAGCTAGACTACGTCGTTGTAATTTATACATCGGTCCTGCCTGTGGTGAGATTTTACAACGCGAGTACTCAGTCATGTCTCCGGAAATTGAGTTATCAATGTCCCAATGTGTAGTGAGCCAGGGTCCTTGCTAGTGTCCAAACTGGTGTCTACGATATATTAATTCACAGAGCTAGGGAGCTAGCTAGCTGACTGAGACACACTCAGAATCTCTTGTTAAAAGTGTTATACAAAGAACTGGATTCATTTATTGATCTCTTTCTTTTTCAGAGTTCCAGTGTCACTTTTCAGTGACAACAGTATTTACGAGGTGTCAGCTCCACAGGTTGACTTGGAGACCCAGAACATTTTCCGTGCGCACATCCACGCGGGCAAGGGTCTGATCAAAACAATGTGCAGAGAAGACGTAGTCATTTACCGTGAATATGTGAAAAATAGGTACATGTGACACATTAGTCATGTTCTATCTCTTATAGACGTATTTGTGTAAGCCTGCAAGAAGACCTTCCAGCAACTAAATGTGAGAAGGTCTTGTTTAAAAAATAAAATACATTTGTTCAGTTGACCTTCTTTATAATAAACCATCTCAGATCTCACACAATTCATCAGAAGGTCTGCTCTCTGATTCTCTGGACCTGAATTTATACCACCACATTTTGGAATTATGCTGTTTTGAGATTGTAAGAATGTGACAGGTTGAGAATTTTATTTCACTTGATTTTATTTTATTTGCAGTTATACCACAAGGACTGGATATTCCAATGATACTTTTTTGTTTTATTTCCAGTGCCTAGATACCAGTATCCTCTGTATATTCTTTGCTTGTATAAGAATATGGATTTCTCAGATACAAGTGGTACAAGCTGGACTGGTATTGTGCTTCTTAGCTTTTTGTTGTTGTTGTTATTGTTGTCCGTTTTTAATTGACCTTAATTATTTATATACTGCCTTGATTACATTTAATGTGTATGCAAATATGCTTCTGTAAATCATTTAAAAATGTTATGTTTGTCTATTTATTAAACTCGTTTCTCACAACATTGTGCACTGTTTTCATTTGTTCTGGTTGGTCCATTGGCTCTCCTTGTTCTCGCAGTCTTTGTCCAGTCGTATCTTTTGCCCATGAGCCTCATGACTCCAGAGCAGACGGACAAGCCATAGAAACGGCAGCACGGGAGAGTCACGTGGCTCGGTGTATAAATGACATGGCAATCTCACAAAAATACACAGGTGGACACATGCACACACACTCATACGAGCGTGCGCACACACATTTACTGCTTTGGGCTCATCACATATGGATGAGGTACAGCTATTAGCACTTATTAAAAATATATTAGGTAATAATCCTGACAAGAAGAACATGATTTAAACAGGGTTGTTTTTTTTCCAGCACTGCGCCAACAGGCTTGAACAAGATATTTAACATCATATTTAAAGGTGTAGTCAGAATGTGGTGAAAGCTGAAAGATTAAGAAGCAAATCCTAAACCATCCTTCAATCAAATCGTGTACAACCGTGCACGTGTGCACAGAATCATCTATAATAGGGGTTCTCAATGTTTTTGTAGCCATGGAACCCTTTATGTATAAAATAAATCTATTGAACCCTTTGCTACTGATGCAGTGGTGCTTGAAGGTTTGTGAAGCCTTTAGAATTTTCTGTATTTCTGTATAAATATGACCCAAAACATCATCAGATTTTCACACCAGTCCTAAAAGTAGACCAAGAGAACCCAATTAAACAAATGAGACAAAAATATTATACTTGGTCTTTTATTTTTTGAGGAAAATGATCTGTGAGTGGCAAAAGTATGTCAACCTTTGCTTTCAGTATCTGGTGTGACCCCCTTGTGCCTCAATAACTGCAGTTAAACATTTGCAATAACTGTTGATCAGTCCTGCACATTGGCTTGGAGGAATTTTAGCCCACTCCTCAGGTACAGAACAGCTCCAACTCTGGGATGTTGGTGGGTTTCCTCACATGAACTGCTTGCTTCAGGACTTTCCATAACATTTCTGTTGGATTAAGGTCAGGAGTTTGACTTGGTCATTCTAAAACATGAACTTTATTCTTCTTTAACTGTTCTTTGGTAGTATGACTTGTGTGTTTAAGGTCGTTGTCTTGCTGCAATACCTACTTTCTCTTGAGATTCAGTTCATGAAAGAAGTACTGACATTTTTCTGGAGAATTTGCTGGTATAATTCAGAATTCATTGATCAATGATTGCAAGTCGCCCTTGCCCAGATGCAGAAAAACAGCCCCAAACCATGACATTACCACCACCATGTTTCACAGATGGGATAAGTATAATGTTCTTATGCTGCAATACAGTGTTTTCCTTTCTCCAAACATAATGCTTCTCATTTAAACCAAAATTTCTGTTTGGGTGTCATCCAGCCACAAAACATTTTTCCAAAAATCCTTCTTTCTGCCATCTCTGTCTGTTTGTCATTGTGCCTTTACCGACTATATAAGCCATAACAGGGTTACTTGCGTGTCTGAAAAATGCAGCAAACTTGTGTAGCTAGTACTTACCAACACATTCGTTCTCAATCAGTTTGAAAACAACTGTTGCTAAGTATATAAAATTCTGCTAATATTATGAAAAGTTTAACAGAATTTCATCGTGATTGCATCATGACAACGAGACGATATGTCTGCAGATGGACAAATAAATAGGAAAAGTCTCTGACTTTCTTGTGATTAATTTGCTAATTTTGTGCTCGCTGTCATGTTAATTTGAATTCAAATTGCGTTTTACATAATATAAGTGTGCTTAATTAATGTTGAGAGGGGCATTTTTAACTTTATAACTTGAGTTTCAGCCCCAAGACCCCCCCCCCTTCTGCATGTCCCAGCCTGGGTTTCTTTGTGACCTCGTGGATTATTACACGTCTTACACGGGGCGGCTGTGGGGCAGGTGGTAGAGCGGGTTGTCCACTAATTGTGGGCGGTTCGATTCCCGGCCTGGGTGACTCCACATGCTGAAGTGTCCTTGGGCAAGTCATCGAACCCCAAGTTACTCCCTATGGCAAGTTAGCGCCTCTGCTACCATTGGTGTGTTTGTGTGTGTGTGAATGGGTGAATGAGACACAGTGTAAAGCGCTTTGGATAAAAACTCTATATAAATGCGCCATTTACCATTTATCATTTACGTCTTGCTCTTGGAGTGATCTTTTTTGGTCGACCATTCCTGGTAACGACGGTCTTAAATTCCCTCCATTTGTGCATAATCTGTCTGACTGTGGATTGGTGGAGTTCAATCTCTTTAGGGATGGTTTTGTAACATTTTCCAGTCTGAACTCTTTTTCTGAGGTCCTCAGAAATCTCCATTGTTTGTGCCATGATACACTTCCACAAACGTGCTGTGAAGATCAGACTTTGACAGATCCCTGTTCTTTAAATAAAACAAGGCACTCACTCGTACCTGATTGTCATCCCTTTGATTGAAAACCATTGACCTGACTCTTATTTCCCCTTCAAATTAACTGCTAATCCTAGAAGTTCACATACTTCTGCCACTCACAGATAAGTAACATTGGATCATTTTCCTCAATAAATAAATGACCCAGTATAATATTCTTGTCTCATTTATTTAGCTGGGTTCTTTTTGTCTATTTTTAGGACTTGTTATATTTATGTAGATATATAGAAAATTCTAAAGGGTTCACAAAATTTTCAAGCACCACTGTATATGAACATAATCCACCTTTAGTGTGGGGCCAAAGATACGCGAACACCTGGCCATCACACCCATATGTGGAAACGTAATAATTGAACTTAATGAACTTAAGAAAAACTAAAGGAGCAAATGAACCTCAACTGGCTTGTTTGGTTTTGTTTTTAATTTTTTGTTATTTTGCCATCCTGTTTTGCATAGGGGTAAAACAAAGCATAAGCAGAATCTAGGGGTAAAGCTAGGCAACGTAGGAAATGTTCGCTTAATTACAGTGGTGATGAAATTTCTACACACCCTTGTTAAAATGGCAAGCTTTTGTGATGAAAGAAAAAATAAACCAGGATAAATCATGTCAGAACTTTTCCCACCCTCAATGTGAAACTACAACATATAAAAATTGAATGAAAAAAAAAATTCAGAGAACCTTTAGGGAAAAATTAAAAAAAACAGTTACAATAACCTGGTTGCATAAGTGTGCACACCCTTTTATTTTTGTGTGTTCAAAATCTCATTCAGTCTCATGGTAAAAAGTAATGATCATACTGCTGTCATCAATGAAATTATTCTGATTAACCCCAAATAAAGATCAGCTATTTCTGTAAGATTTTCTTGACAGCTTGATTTCATCTGACTGCTGAAGCCACGGTCTGCAAAGAGCTTACAAAGCCTGTACCGTGTCTCACTGTTGAAAGGAATCAATCAGGAGCGAGGTACGAAAATTTTTCAAAACATTAGATTTACCATGGAACACCATTAAGGCCATCATCAACAAGTGGAGAAAATGGAGCACCACGGTGACATTTCCAAGAACAGGATGTCCCTCCAAAATCTATAAATGGACGAGACAAAATCTTATCACGCAGGCTGTCGCAGACAAGCAGCAACATTAAAGGAGCTGCAGGAATATCTGACAAGTAGTGATTACTATCTGCATGTGACAACAATCTCTCGTATTCCTCACTTGTCTGGGTTATGGGGTAGGGTGGCTAGATGGGAGCCGTTTCTCACGAAAAAAAATCCAAGCTCAACTAAGTCACCCCAAACCATGTGACAAAATGTGTCATGGTCTAATGAGAACAATTCCAAAAGGTATAATAATTCCATAATAACAAAAGGTTTGTTTGGTGCAAAAAACACACATCACCCCCACGGTGAAAGAACATCATCCCCACTGTGAAGCATGGTGGTGGCAGGGCTGCTTTTCTTCACCAAGAACCGGCTTTTATTGAGGTGGAGAGAATCCTTTATAGCTATAAATACCAGCTGATTTCAGTGTAAAACATTCAGGTGTCTGCCAGTAAGCTGAAGATGAAAAGGAATTTCACCTTTCAGCTTTCACAATGACCCAAAGCATACATCCTTATTAAGAAAAGAACGGCTTAGCCAAAAGATCAAAGTTTTTGAATGACCTAGCCAGAGCCCAGACCTGAATCCAACAAAAAACCTCTGGGGTGACCCGAAGCGGGCTGTGCACTTGCAATGCCCTTACAATTTGACAGATCTACCATGTTTTTGCAAGAAAGAGTGGGAAATATTGCGAAGTTAATATGAGCCATGCTGATAGATTTCACATTACAGGTGAGAAAAGATCTGACATGGTTTAACTTGGTGTTATTCTTAACAGGAGTTTGTAGACCCCTTTTAAATCCATTGTACTGTGGGTACTGTAGCTAATATTTACTAGCTATGTTACGTTACATAATAAGCCATGTAGCTTGTACTTCTTTGTTTTTCTGTGCTATCCTGGGCTGTGATCCACGGTTCTGTCACTGTCACAGATCAATTGATCATTTCTTCAAGCTCTTATTGTATAAGTAAGCTCATACCTACAGGTATACACTCACTGGTCACTTTTTAGGAACACGTACACTTAAACACTCATGCACTTAGCATATTCACATCAAACATGAGAATGGGGAAAATGTGATCTCTGGGACTTCTTGTTGTTGACTCTGGTTGTTGTTGCCAGATGGGCTGGTTTGAGGTTTTTTTAGAATCTGATGATCTCCAGGGATTTTCACTCACAACAGTTTTACACAGAATAGTGAGAAAGAAAATCCAGTGAGCGGCACTTCTGTGGGCAGAAACAACTTGTTAATGAGAGAGGTTAGAGGAGAATGGCCAGACTGGTTCCAACAGGAAGGCAACAGTAACTCAAATAACCACGTGTTCCAATGGTGGTGAGAAGAAAAGCATCTCATAACACACAGAACATCAAATTTTGAGGAGGAAGGGTTTCAACAGGTTCCACTTCTGTCGGCCAAAAACAGAGACATTTTTCCAAATTTCATTATATATTGCATGTTGTTGTTATTAGTATTTTTAAAAAATATTATTATTATTATTATTATTATTATTATTATTATTATTAGATCAACTTAGATCAAGGTCTATTTATGAATTGACATGACTGACATGCTCTATTTCCTAATTGCTGGATATTACTGCTTTACATCATTAATTTTCAGAGCTGTCTTCTTCTTCCCTTCTTTTGTTTTGTTTTTTTTTCCTCATCTTCTCTTTGCCTTCTTGCACCACTGGCCATTTTGTATCTCATGTTATTGTTCCATGTATTTTTATTTCACTAACCCTGCTGTTCTGTGCTGTCTAAGCTCAGCAATCTTCAATATATCTGCCTCTCTTTCTTTTGTTTCCTGTCTCTACATCATCCTCCGGTTGTGTACTGCTCGGTTCATAGATCTGTCGAGTGATGTGCATGTGTGTTTTCATGCAGAATAAGGACACCGTATATGCACTTTTGCACTTTACTCTTGGTGTTTTGTCTTCTTTCATCCGGTGTTATCAAAAGAAGAATGTACACCTTATAGGCATCAGGCATTATTCATATCCTTGGTTTGCATTTGTTGTTTTATGCATTAAAGCTTCTGTGGTACTGTATATATGTTATCATGTGCATATTTGCAATGTTTGAATACTCAGATATATCTTTCTTGCTTTTTCTTTCACCCACACCCATCCACCCACTTTAACTTCTTCTACATTTTCATGTTTTATTCTCTCTCTCTCCCTCTCTCTCTCTCTCTCTCTCTCTCTCTCTCTCTCTCTCTGTATCTCTCTCTCTCTCTCTCTCTCTGTGTCTCTATATCTAA
>JAOUWY010000043.1:5808532-5818926 GCA_025728095.1 Prietella phreatophila
GTTTTATTGTGTGTGATGTCTTGAGCTACTGGGACCCTGAATTTCCCCTTGGGGATCAATAAAGTATCTATCTATCTCTATCTATTTTAAGAGCATTTTATGCCACTATGCAAGTACACCCTTTCAAAAAGCAATGAACATTTAATTATTAAGAATATTCAGACTCCGTAATACAATATCATGAATTCTTTAGGTTTAGTTATTCATTGCGTGTATTTTAGTGCGTTGTTACAAAAAGCGTGTACTCACGACATGACTTAGTATTCTACCTAGCGTGTTACTTAAGTTTGAATTCGTGTGTGCATCCACGTTATTTTGTGCAGAAGCGAGTTGGAATATCGTGTTTATGTTGTGTGTAAATGTCTGAATAATCTCGCGTATATTATGCGTTTGGGTGAGTTAATTAACCTGCTAGTAAAGCGCTTCAATTTACCGCTGCTCAGCTTCAGCTCACACAGCTTAAGCGGCTCAATCCACGACATTACTGACTACGACTGGATTATTCCCAACGCTAGAACTACGGTATTCTTTCTAGAACAGTTTTCCTCTTCAAAAAACATTTAGTGCATCGTTAACGTATTGCGTGTCCTTTTAAAAACAGTATATCTTAATTAAAAATCAGTGCCAGTGCTTGCTACACATCTTAAATTTGAATGCATCCAGTTCTTGCATTCGAATGTGCATTTTTATCATAAATTTGCTGAATATTAAAAATTTTGAATTTTAATTTGCCCTCAAGCAGACGAGGGGACAAAAGCAGAATGAATGGCTAAAATGTTGGTGACATTCATTCTTATGTAAACAAACACGCATGTAAACACAATGGGTGACATCAAAGTCAGCTAAAATGATCGAGGTCACGTCCATATATCGTACGATCAGTCGATAATGTAATTATCATGATAGGCCAAATCACAAATATTTCACAATATGAAATTTTATATAAGGGGTTATAAATGGTACAACATATATTTGGTAATAAGAGAAAAATGTTAATGATTGCCAAACTGCTGTGCAATAAGAGGAACAAACCACTTCGGGACATGCTGTTATAAGAAATAACTTCAGGGTGGTTATGGTAACTCCACTTCAAGCTGAGCTGTGAAATTCTGATCTCTCGTACGAGTTATAGCTTGTATAATTTGCAGATCATCATCATCGCTTCCTTTGAAGCATTTAAAACTGAAGATAGCTGATAAATTGGGACAGGGGTGCTGCTGACTAAGCATTTGGTGTCTGAATTGGAGATTTTTTTCAATAATGTAACTGAAATTGAATGATTGGTTCATGCTGCCTTTTAACTGTTAAAAGTTTGTTCAGTAAAAGTGATGCACTGAATGGTTACAGTAAGCCATGCATTTACAGTTCAATAAACGTTATTCAACTTGTCAGAATGTACAGACTTTCTGCTGTTTGCAATGAACATATCAAACAAAAGCAATTGAAATAGAAACAGGAATGCTTCAAGTGGTTTCCCCAAATTCAACTGAAAAAAATTTCTCCAGCTTCAGAATGATTCAACCCAGACACCGCAAGCATCTTTAGAACTTAGTAGAGCACCCCGTTTGCTGTTATGACCTGCTGCAAACGAGATGCATATGTTCTGTCAGCGTTCCTGAGGAATATTATCCCATTTCTCATGAGCAATGGCCTCCAGTTCAGTAATATTCTTGGGTTTGTGTGCTGCAACTGCCTTCTTCAAATCCCACCAGAGATTTTCTATGGGGTTCAAGTTGTGATGGCCCTGTAGAATCTTCCAGTTCTTCTTCTTAAACCAAGCCTTTGTTGAATTTGAGGTATGCTTGAGATCATTGTCCTGCTGGAAGGTCCAATGACGTCCAAGCTTCAGCTTCCTCACAGAAGGCATGATGTTTTTTTTTTATCCATCTTGCCTTCCACACACCTGTTTTGCATATTTGTGCTGTTGTCTATCCATCCATCCATCTTCAACCGCTTATTCCTTTTTCAGGGTCATGGGGATCCTGGAGCCTATCCCAGTAAGCATCGGGCACAAGGCGGGGTACACCCTGGACAGGGTGGCAGTCCATCGCAGGGATTTGCGCTGTTGTGAGAGATTCTATTCAGGGGGTTGAATAATTTTGAAACTGGAGAAATCATTAGAAGTTGCATTTTCAGTTGAATTTGGGGAAACCACTTGAAGCATCAGTTGCTTTTGTTTGATTTGTTCATTGCAAACAGGAGAAAGTCAATGGGGGTTGAATTAGTTGGATTGCAACTGTAAGTAATTTACCCAACAAATCATATACAACAACAACAAAAAAAAAACCTATGGAATATAATATTTTTCCACAAAATTATGTCAAAATAATCAGTTGTTGATTTGGCCAAACAAGTTAGTGACAGCATGTCCTCCAAACTGTAATATTATATGACAAAACAAATGTAGATCAGAGAATAAGACAGGTGGAAAGTTTCTTTAGAGGTGCAAGCAAGTGCAGCAATGGCAGCCGATATAAAAATAAATAAATAAAGCCACACTGATTCTAAGGCATCTCAGTTAATTCCCTTGGATAACAGCCTTTGCAAAGAGCGTGCAGAAAAATTGAAAGAATATTGAGAAGACAGCACCATTTTTATCTCCTTGTGATTCACTGAGGAAATTCGTCACACGTTTGTGAGCACAAGGGTGAGAGTTAATTTAGTTGTGTTTCATTTTCATCTTGGGAAAGGGTCACTGATGAGTTCTTTCTGATTTGGTTGAAGATTTTGTAATTATTATATTTGTACGTGAAGGCAGCATATAATTCTTGGGTTATGCATACTACACTACACTGCACTGTGTAAAATGTAAATGTATTTCTTTTCAACAAATCCTGTCATCTTTTCATGACTAAATCCTGCATGAGGTCAGGAAGTGTAGAATTTTCTGTCCTGGGGTAGAGGGATAGAGGCAGTCTAGGAAATGAGTGACGGATATATTCTCTATGATGCACTGAGACAGCTGGGTATAGTGTTTCTGCCTATGAGTGACATATCGCCCTCAGTTAGTTCCATTCCTTTGTGCCGGTGTCATTGTTGGAGTACAGATAGGACACTGGGCAGCCTGCCTTTTTTATGCTCGCTTGATTAGATTCCTTCATAAATTGTACAGTGGTGGCGCGAGACGACACAGGAGGGAGGAGAGAGACTCCGAGAGCAAAGAGAAGACAATGTTTGATCTCCTCGGGATGTCATTCATATTCTTCTATCTCCAAGGCAACCCAGGGCTGTGACGCTGGTCACTGACCCTCCCCCACACCTTCCTATCTCAAATTCACACACTCACGCTGAGGTTGGCAACCCTGCCTGTCTAAGAGGTCACTCTCTATATTTCTGATCTCACCTGAACAGAGACTACTGTATCATATGGAATCTAGAAATAATTGCATCTCAACACTCCACTATAACAGCTCCACCTCTTAACTCATGGAGGAGTATAAAGATGGGCGGATTGAATACAAGTGAGACTGGCTGGAGAGATGGAGCAGGTGTGCTGCATTGCTGACCACAATAGAAGTGTCCACGTGCCTGCATGACTTCAGTCACAGCTCAATGCACTGGGGACAATATGGCAAAGTTTGAGCTACCACTTCGCTAATGGTGCATTAACTCCTCACAGTGGTCGCATAATGACATCTCAAAAGGCGAATAGTGCGGAAGGAGGACTAAATTACATGAACATCAACACACACATTTGTTTGTCTTATGGTCCTTTTGTGAGGACCAACCATTGAGAATTGTCAATACCGTTCAAAACCCCAGAAGAGAACCAGCCCCATAGCATAATGCTGCCACCGCCATGCTTTACTGTAGATATGATGCCAATCGGGTGATAAGTTGTCTTGCTTTTACACCGAATTATGCACCAAAAAGTTACACCTTGGTCTCATCATACAAGAACATCTTTTGCCTTATAGTTTGGGTTGATCCAAGGAGGGCTTGGAAGTTTATTTTAGTTAAGAAGTGCTTAAATCTAGCCACCCCACTCCTATGCCATGCCCAAATCTAATGCTAACCTTAGCCTGAGTAACAGGTACACAGTACCATTAATGCATTCATTGTGCACCGCACCAGAATAATGACCTGATTTCAGTTCTTGACTAACAGAAAAACAATACTAGGAATAATTTGTCCAATTGAAATGCTACAGTATGTGCTTGCCTCAATACACCGCCCCCTCCCCCTTTCCCATTCTAATGTTTGATGCGAACATTACCTGAAACTCTTGACTTGTATCTGCATGATTTTATGCATTGTGCTGCTGCCACATGATTGGCTAATTGGAGAACAGCGAGAATCAGTACCTGCTCATAAACCTAAAGTTGTTGGTGAGTATATATTACAGTTATATTGCTATAAAATTAAAGGTGATGGCCCATATCTACTGCAATGGTGGTGTGGTGATACCCTGCCTAAAGTGAAGACTAAGCTCAGCGGTGTGTTCTGTATCTAAATAGTTCAATATTCAGTCCTCATGACTGAGGAGAAAAAATAAATGTTGACAGGTCAGGTCTGATGGCGATTCTGAAGCGCTTTCAGAGGCGAATACTAATGAAAACACTAATACTTCAGTTTGATGTGTGTCGTTAGATGATCCAGACAGAAAACAGCAGCTAAAGCTTTGCTTGACAATAACCCAGAACACTGACCTCTTTTGGTAATCCAAAAGAGAAGATGAGTCATATGGACTTGTACTGTACTGCACTGATATACAGTAGGTTCGGGTACAAAACTCTTCAGAAATAAGTGTAGCAAAGGATACATGAACTGATACAAGAACCATTGAAACAATCGTTTATTTTTAAACCAGCTTCAGCTGTGTGGAAACAAGTTCGATCCCAATTTGCCCTCATATACTGTACATCTAACTTAGAGGAAACACACCATTCAAAAGCCACAACTTTACATATACTACAGAGAATGTAAAGCCTACAGTACATAGTGAGTGCACTCTATAGGGAGTTGTTTCAGATTGTTCCAAAGGATATTTATGAGCTGAGCTAACGATGCTTACCTTTGTGTAAACACTCAAATGTGTAATAAACACAGCAAAGCTCTTTGCTTAATAGAAACCAGTGACCTACAATGATCCTCCAGCAACTACCAATCAGAAGTCATGCTGCAAGCAGTCGGAGATAGAAGGCGTTCCTGGTGTCCACGCTTACAGCTGCCTTCAATTAGCCGTTGAGAATCAATCAATCTCTCTCTCTCTCTCTCTCTCTCTCTCTCTCTAGGGATAGCGAAGTACAGTATATCACCAAACCTAAAAAATAGCTTCTCAGTTTCTGCTTAAATCTGGCACACAATACAAAAAAGCCAACACACACACACACACACACACACACACACACACACACACACAATTCAAAGCCAGATTTTTGGAGTTAGAACATTCCTTTTCAATATCAAAGAAAAGTATCTGAATCATTCATTGTTATATAAATTCTGACTCTCAATTCTGATTGGTCAGAAGGTGTTGATTTATTTATTGTTACAGCAGATCTGTTAGTTGTTTTTACAGTCACCACATAGACAGGGACTTGTGTGGGTGACGCTGCACATAAACAGTAATAACCGATATGGCAGGAACAGCTCCTGATGACCATAGATTTTGGTGGGGCAGGAAGACATTAATAACGACATAGCCTCAAACAAAATAAAGCTGACGGGCTATCCCACTTTCTTTGCTATAAGCTTCTATCTAATATTTCGAGTACCTCTGTAACTGGTAGTTATGAGTTCAACAAGACTTGAATGAACTTGAACAAACCATGTTCACCTGTTTTCAGTGAGAGAACAGAAAGGTGTAATTTGGTCTAAAATCCAGCATTTCTGCATAAATGAATATTCTTTGAAACATCTTTGACAGAACATTGACACCTCAGTGTTTTTGACTATCTTTCAGATGTGCAACCTTTTCAAATCACAGCTTTATTGAAATACATTTTTTCTTTGAAATGGTGCAATTATCATCATTTCAGTTTGCTGATAAGTATACTCCAAAGACACTTTAACAACATAGCTAGTTACGTAGATACACCCAGGCCCATAAGTATTTGAACAGTGACACAATTTTTGTAATTGTGCCCCTGTACACCACCATGATAGATTTGAAATGAAGCTGTAATTGAAATGTAGAAAAGGGGTTTAACAAAAATATTGCATTAACCGTTTAGACATTTTATACACAGTCCCTCCATATTCACTCACTGAGAAGTAATTTGACAATTGATTGATAAGCAGTTTCATGGCCAGGTGTGGCCTGTTCCCTCGTTTTGTCATGACAAATTAAGGAGATAAAAGGTCTGGAGTTGATTCCGAGCACTGAATTTGCATTTGGTAGCTGTTCATGGGAACTCTCAATATGCAGTCCAAAGAAGTGTCGATGCAGGTGAAGGAGGCCAGCACTGGGTTACAAAAATAAAACAGATCTATTAGAGAGATAGTAGAAACTTTAGGAGTGGACAAATCTACAATTTAGTACATTCCTATAAAGAAGGAACACACAAAGGCCTGGTGAAGCATCTCAAGGGAGGAAACTTGACGATTGTTCCTGTCCATGGGACTTCAGATGGTCATTGACTGCAAATGATTTGCATCCAAGGATGAAAAATAATTGTAGATTTGGCCAGTCCTAAGGTTTCTGCTATCTCGCTGATAGGTCTGTTTTGTTTTGTTTTTAGCCCAGTGATGGCCTCCTTCACTTGCATCAACACTTCTTTGGACCACGTATTGGAGCACGTATTGAAATAGTGTCACAGTCCAAAGAATTATGGACCTGACTGTAGCTAGATAACAGTGTTAAATAACAGGTTTGTGCAACAACTAGAAAGGCAAGTAAATCAGTAGAACTTTGGCTCATATCTGTCAAATAGCAGCATTTTTCAAGGCAGTTAGAAGGCTTTGCAATTATTTTTTTTTGTCGGGTGGTAATGCTGTATCACACTACTCCAACAAAAATAAATGAATAATTTTACAAAAGAAACTTGTTGCCAAGTTGTTCAATATTAAATTTCTTTTTTTTAAAGAAAATAACGATGCTAATCACCCAAACACCAACTCTTAGTACACACAGTGATGAAATATAAAGACCCTCATACCTTTTACATTCATAACAGCGTGGTAATGTTTTTGGACTCGTGCACAGATGATATTCACACCTGAATCCCTGCTGTAGGATGCAGCATTAAGTAGCACTTTTATCTACTGAGTCTTCAGGGGAGCCTTTAGGGGAGAGAAGAGATCCTGAAATAACATTACCTCAGCAGTACAAGGTGGAAGTTCTTCTTTTTTTATGTGTTTTTCTCTATTTTCTCCGAATGTGGATGCTACCATGTTTATTAGCTACTTATACCAACCAGGGGAAGCAAAGGCTAAAGACTGCTTCTACCCTGTGCCATAACAGCAGTATTATAAGTACACTGATTTTCAAAATCAGTCCTGACTGTGGACAAAACACACAAATGTGAAACACACACATGCACCTACACACACACACACAGTAGCTTTTCCATCTTCATTTCAAACTGATCATCTCATATTGTTTTCCAATTCCGTTGTGCCTCTACTCCTCTAATCAATACTCACTGAAATGGTGAAATAGTAAAACTCATCAGCGGGGCCTGGTACATGGGCAATACAATCCACAGCACACATTACAACAAATGTACAACACTTGTTTCAATTGCCAGCTGAGGCATAATGGAGGGTTTTTTTTGTCATTTGACAGCTTGTTCATTTAAACACGTACAATGGATATGCAATAATATTTTTAGAAAAGGTATGGAAACATCTGGTTCAGGGTCATAAACGGTTTCACAAAGATTTATAGACCGATTGCCCATGGTGCAAATTCTAACACACCAAACCTTGTTTGCTGACATATCAAAATTCTGACGTCAAATAGAATGTAAGAAACTGATTCGCCTGGTCCTATTGTACACTTCTGTCAAAATATTTCGCTCATTGTCACAACTTCCCCCACACTTATATGTTGTTTTGGTTTTTTTTGGTTCATGCCATGTGCTTTTGTTTGGTACTTTTGCTCTGTTCTAGTCTTGTCCTGTGCTGTCATTGCTGTGTTACTTGTTTGTGTCCACCTGTTCTGTGTTAGCTCACTGATTAGTTTGTCTACGTTTACACTGTTGTTTCTTTGTCTCTTCACAAAGTCTTATCGTGCATTCGTGTCTAACCTGTGATTCCGTAGTGCCTGAGTTTCTAACTCGGTGTCTAGCATTTCCTGGTTGTTGGCCACTAATCTGTTTTTCATAGATTCCCTTTGTTTTTGCACTTGCATGCTGCTTCTCTTGTCTAGCCCACATGTTACACTCATATTTGAAACTATAAAGAAATGTGCCTTGAATCAGGTCAGGAAAAGTACAAGATTACTGGCCTCTTAATTAACATTGACATATGTCATAAACAAAGGAAAACATATTGACGGATTATTGCTCTCTTAGCTGTTTATAGCCTGAGACCTCATACAATTATTCATTAGCCAGACGCCTTTATCCAAAGTCACTTGGGAAGCACACACGTGTTCAGGGTTAAGAGGTTAATTGCTTAAGGGCCTAACATTAGCTCTGGAATCTTAACAATATTATAGTCAGTATCTCAGAACCATAAATCCTTAGAACCTATATCTTTAGCCATATACAATTAGAAAACATGGAGAACATATTAATTAGTCCAGTCTAAAGTTTAACGTCATCATGCATTTTACGTCCTCACATGTTTTACGTCATCAAAGTATGATCGGTTTGTGGTATGATCTAGTTCAAAGTATGATCTAGCATTTCATGGTTGCTGAACACTAGCGTGTTTTCCACATATTTCGATTATGGATTGTGTTTGTTCACTTCCCTTAGTCTGTATTAATGCAGCTTGCTATATGCTAATACATTATGTTAGCTTAGTTACTTTTTAGCATAGTCAATTAGGTTTCAGGGAACAAAAACCTGTGATTGGGAAGCACACCAGAGCTTACACATGCCTAGTGCTCTAACAAATAAATTAATGAGTTGTCCACCCGTGCTTCTCAATAAGAGTCTTACACTGTGGCTATTGAGCCTCTGTTTGTGTCATGAGATTGTCATGCAGCTCTAGTGTGTTAATTGCAGGGTCAAGTCCATACATTTTAAATTATATTGATATACTAATTACTTCCTTTAAAGGGACCAGGAATTTGAGATTTTTTGTGATTGTTGCTGCCAAAAAGGCTTGAACTGAATTTTTTGTTTAAAACTACTTGAATTGGCAAAACTGCAATTGCACAAAATTGTTTTGCACGGTTTTTCATAATGATGTTTGCTGGTAAACGAGGCCTTTTAGTCGTACTCATGTTCGACACATGTGAATCACAGGGGGCTTTGGATGAATGTGTGTAATGATGTGACATGACATCTTTGGGTAATTGTAAAAAATTGCAAGCTCCTCCGAATACTGTGGAGTTTCCTTGATTTTGCATTAATTTCTGTGATCACAAAATCCTGGAGGGACTGGTAGACACCTGGCCATCACACTCAAATGTGGTTGTTCCCAGACTGCTGCCACAATGTTGGACTTATGCAACTGTCTAGAATGTCTTTGTATGCTGTCGCATGAAGAATTGGACCTGGGCCTAAGAGGCCCAAACCTGCTCCAGCATGACAATGCCCCTGTGCACAAAATGAGGGGCATTAGTAGCTCAAGGGTTAAGACAGAGGACTCCTGATCATAAGGTTGTGGGTTCAAACTTCAGTACTCCCAACATGACACTGCTGAGCTCTTAACCCTCAATTGCTCAGTTCTATAAATGGGATAAATGTACAGTAAGGCATTCTGGATAAGGGCATTTGCCAAGATGCTGTAATGTCCACAAAGACATGCCAAGGTTGAAAGAACTTGAGTGTACCTGAGCTGAACCCTACTGAACAACTTTGGAATGAACTGGAATGCTGAATGTGCACCAGACCTTCTAGGTCGAAATTGGTGCTCAACCTCACTAATGCTACTTTGAATTAAAGATAAGATATTTGATGTTTTACCTAAACAACTGCAGAGTTTTTTGAAGGTTAACATTTATTTTGAAATTGATGCATGCAACCCTTTCCAAAAAAGTTGGGACGGGGCAATTTAGGACTAATATCGATGTGACAAGTTCAAATAAGAAGGTGATGTGAAACAGGTGAGGCAATCGTCTAATCATAGTATATAAGAAGCCTCAAAAAAGGCCGAGTGCTTCACGAGCAAGGATGGGTTGAGGCTCACCAATCTGCCAACAGATGCATCAGTGAATAATCCAACACTTTGAGAAGAACATTCCCCACAGACAAATCAGCAGTGTTTTGGGCATTTCACCTTCTACAGTGCACAATATAATAAAAAGATTCAAGGAATCCGGTCAAATCTCAGTG
>JAOUWY010000043.1:5921483-5933868 GCA_025728095.1 Prietella phreatophila
AAAAACTCCCTGAGATGTTTTAAGAGGAAGAAACCTTGAGAGGAACCCGACTCAGAAGGGAACCCATCCTCATCTGGTAACACAGATAATGTGACACCTCCTCCTCTGCCAGTTATGCTGTTGTATATAACTGTATACAAAAATACTTTTTGGGGCCACTGAACATTTCACATGATCATAATTTTTTACACATTTAAATTCAGAAATTAATTCCAACCTGTAACTTTCTTCGTCCAAACTTCTGCAAGTACATCTCCTTTTTGTGCTAAGTAATTAATACATGGAGTCAATATTTCAGCAATAAACATTTAATCAAAAACTAACATTTAATTAAGCTTTAATATCAATGCACACATTTTTACTTTAATTAAAGGATGCTAACAGTACAGCTTTAATGTCTCTATTTAAAGGTCCTCACAAAATGGGTTCCATGTTGTCTTGCCCTATACCATGTGTACAAATCTCCCTCCCACACTTCTGCACTTTTAAGACAACACAATGAAAAAATAATGTATAGATGTGAAATATGTAAGATCAATAAAAAGTAAATAGTTAAATAATTGTAGGTCAATGTTAAATTCATGAAATACAAATAGGAAGTCATGTGTCGTGTACATTTAAGCTACATTCAGAAATTTTCTTTCTCTTTCTCATTTTTTCCCTTTAGCTTCACTATCGAGAGAGAAAATAAAGAAAAGTAATCAGTCAAACGCAATCATGAAGGGTTAAATATAGGAGACCTTGGGGCAGCAAACCCTCTCACGCTGACACAGAGACACACTTAGTTCAGCACATTCAGTGAGTGCCAGTTGCTCTCGGCTCTAACATCTCATTTCTGTCGACCTGAAAATAAATCAATGTATTTTGTCTTATGGTTAGTCACTGTAAGTCTTCATTCTCATGAGGTTTTTATTTAATGAAACAAAACTTCTCAGTCTATAAATAGAGCTTTCATTTCTCTGTCTTGTAGCATTGTGCTTGATGGAAAGCAAATGTTTCTGTACATATTGAATGAATTTCATGTATACAGCCTTAAACATCCCACTGCTAATACAGCTACAGTAGTCAATTATTTGATCAAGGGAAAGCTAGGTGTGATTAATCATGCTGATTACATTTATAAATGAGTTTTGTCAGCCGATGTTCTGGTATTACTAAAAGACAAGAAATTACGAAGGAAAGTTATACCATTTAAGTCCTCCTTGGCAGCTACAAATTTTTTCTAATAGACCTGTACAAACGTTTGGTCATCCCTGGCTAAATTATTTTTGTTTATGTATATAAACGATGTATGTATGTAATTTTTGGGCCCCTATAGTTGTTACAACCTTTCACCACACTAGCAACTTTCAAGCAGAAAAAATCTGTGGACACGAGAGCATTGGGCTAAACATTACTGATGAAATATTACTGAGATTTTGGGATAGGTGGGATTATCAGTCATTCCAGATTTTTTGATTGGTTTGTCTGTCAATTTTATTACACACACACACACACACACACACACACACACACACACACACACACACACACACACACACACACACACACACACCCTATTTGTTCTTTGAATATGCTGTATTTGGTTTTGAATGTTAAATTAAAACGGTCATGGTTATATATTCTAAATAATGTGATACAATGTGTTGAAAAATCCAGTGTGATAGGGAATATTGACAACTTTCTATAACTTTCTACTTATTTTAGATATAATAAATACAAATGATGTGCCTGAGGTTTCATTCATTCATTTGATATGACATTTATTCCATTGTAATGTATCAACAATGAAACTGGATGATACTCAAGCAGGGACATGTGAAGATGTTTGTAATGTATCAACAATGAAACTGGATGATACTCAAGCAGGGACATGTGAAGATGTTTTACACCTCCCATGTCCCTGCTTGGGACACTTACGTGTCCCAACTAATTCAACTCAAAGTGTCTGTTGCATTTCCTTCACCATTTCTTCATAATCCCGTGGACATCATTGTGCAAACTGAAAGAAGAGAACTTTGCAGAAATCCTCTGGCTTTCCCTGATACTTACTTGCATGAAAGATATCAATGTTCTGCGGATGGAATCTCATATCTTTGTCAACTTTTTGAGCCGCACATTAAAAATCTGACATGCCAAAGCCGTGCTCTTACTGTCCCGCAAACTGTATGTATTGCTTTGTGGTTCTTTGCGAGTGGTGCATATTTGCATGTGCCATCATTATTCCTGTCTTAATATATTTTCACAACTTGATATTTATTTATTTTTCATATTAAATGAAATCACATGAAATATGTTTGGATTACAAGTTCTCAAGCCGTTATTTCTCATTGTGAGCCTATAAAAGTCAGCAATTTTCCCAAATTTTGGCAGCCACAACCACAACGGTGTTGCTTTTTGTGCTTAGTGTAGGTAAAATTCCTCTTATTTCCGCATAATAATTTCTTGCTCTTAAACTGGAAGTATGCTGCTTTTTCCCCCATGTTGAATGCAATTGGTTGTTCGGTGCCAACATCACAGTTTTACATACACACACTCGTGGACTAATCATAGCTTAAGGATCAAAGCCTGAGTTGACGGAAAAAGTTAAAAAACTGCATCATGGCACCAATAAAGGCAGATTGGTTTGGTTTGGTGAACTCAAAATCTAATAATGGAACAAAATTCCTCCAAGACCATGGTGCAACATAAAACAACACAGAACTACTTGAGACTATACAGAACTAAATAAGACGGCACAGACCTACACATGTGAAAACATGCAAGCAGATAAGACAACAACAGTACAGCAGTTACTAAATTCAGGACAATAGGCACAATGTAAGACAGTCCAGTCTGGTACACTGGTACACAGTTCTAGTGTGGAATAAAGTGCAAAGTGATATTACAATATAATAATAGATGCTGTACATGAAAACATGACATTAGCATGAAATTATCATTAAAAAAAAATAATGCAGGTGGTCAGTACAGTATTTTGTTTACGGTGTCACAGTCACATTTAAAAATATTATTAAAAAAAAGCTGCCTTTGATATTTCTAATATTAATTTGTCAAATAAATTAATGAAACAAAACAGGAAATAGGGAGTGTCTCTCGTGACCCCTTTAGTAAATTAAGCAACACCACATGGGGTCACAATCCTGAAGGAACCCTGAAACACTCAGCACCCCCATTTTTTTCATCTCCTCACTCAAGAAAAAGTGACAACCTTCCCCGCTCTTCCCTAATCGCATTACTCTGGATTAGATTATATTAAAGACTTTAACGTAGTCATTATAGTAATAATTACACCCGAGTATGGCACTGTGTTCTCTGAATGCTATCCTCTCTAATTTCACTTGGTGATCAGAGTGGAAATTTCCCTTCAGTAACCTCCCCCTCTGAGCTGGGCTGGACTCTGGGAGGCAACATTTACAACTAGTGACTGCATGGGCAACAAGCTCCAAGAACCTCACAGAACCTCAACATGAAAAGCGGTGTGGAGCACCTGTTCGACCAACTCGGCCACTTCAGCAGGTAGCTTGGGTGTTTTGATTATTTTTCCAGACAGTGATAAGTGTAATAACATCTTATAAACATGCACAGACAGTGACAGGTTATGTATTCTTAATGTAGTGTTATTTGTTATGTTGTGTTGTGTTGTGTTATTCATTATGTTATGTTGTGTTGTGTTATGTTATTCATTATGTTTTGTTGTGTTGTGTTGTGTTGTATTGTGTTATGTTATTCATTATGGTATGTTGTGTTGTGCTGTGTTGTGTTGTATTGTGTTATGTTATTCATTATGGTATGTTGTGTTGTGTTGTGTTATTCATTATGTTATGTTGTGTTGTGTTGTGTAATGTTATTCATTATGTTGTGTTGTGTTGTGTTCTGTTATTCATTATGTTATGTTGTGTTATGTTATTCATTATGTTATGTTGTGCTGTGTTATTCATTATGTTATGTTGTGTTGTGTTGTCATGTTATTCGTTATGTTATGTTGTGTTGTGTTGTGTTATGTTATTCATTATGTTATGTTGTGTTCTGTTATTCATTATGTTGTGTTGTGTTATGTTATTCATTATGTTATGTTGTTATGTTATTATGTTATGTTGTGTTATTCATTATGTTATGTTGTGTTATGTTATTCATTATGTTATGTTGTGTTGTGTTGTGTTATTCATTATGTTATTTTGTATTGTGTTGTGTTGTTATGTAATGTTTTGTTTTGTTGTGTTATTCATTATGTTATGTTGTGTTATGTTATTCATTATGTTATGTTGTGTTATGTTATTGTCATGTTGTGTTGTGTTATTAATTATGTTATGTTGTGTTGTGTTATGTTGTGTTGTGTTATTCATTATGTTATGTTATGTAATGTTGTTTTGTTATGTTGTGTTATGTTATTCATTATTTTATGTTATGTTATGTTGTATTATCTAATGTTATTTTATGTTATGTTATTCATTATGTTATGTTGTTCATTATGTTATGTTATGTTATGTTGTATTATGTTATGTGATGGAGACGCAGTTTGGGCATAAACTATTAGATTTGAGCAAAACTGTACTGTAACTGCAACTGTAAACACAGTTATCATGCCTTGGTAACTAGTAAATAGATATTTTTAGCTGTGTTGTAACTCCTGTCTGTGAAGATACTCAGGTAGAGTCTGAGTGTGAGTTATCGTTCAGTTTCAAGTACACTCAAAGGAGTACTTCTTTCATCATGAAAAAAAAGGTGGGGTATTCCTGTCGCATTTTTAGCAAATTCAGCTGTTATGTTTCACATGCAATGTTTTACATAGATATCAACATATCAGCTCAAAATAAATGGTAGGTTGTTGTTGTTTTATGTATATTTTACAGTGTCTAATTGTCATCCACATTAGATTAATCATATCAGATGGAATGCATAAATTTAAGTAAGGAGTGATAGATGGTCACTTCAAATAGGCTAAATCCAAAAAGTAATCAGACTGAAAACATATAAACAAATACAAATATATTTTTTATTAGGAATGCCATCTGAATGCCAACATTTTGGACATGTTTATATTCAGGATGTGCACTATATGGCCCAAAGTATATGGACACCTGACCCTCACACCCTCTGTTGTGGATAAATCAACCTATTTAGCCTAAGTCAAAAACTTCAGAGACAGAGAGATTAGTAGACGTCAAAATTAAATAAACTTTATTGAAAACCAGTGAAGTGTGACAGTCTGCAGAAAGTCCAAATTATGCAAACACCCAGCCCTTTTTATACTTTTCTGAACAACGTAGTCATTGTAGGTGGAGTTTTGCCTTTCCTATTTAAAACAGACCAAACTTCTTTGCTACAATTAAATATTCATGTCTATGTGTTATCTTAAATGTGTGGAGCATGCGCAGTTAGTTTTCTCAAAACAATTTTATGAGGTCATGGTTTCTTCTTATTTTAAAAAGGTTTCACACTGGCTTGTGTGTCCTGACCTTGATCCTAGCTTGGTAGTTTGTATCTTTAGGGCTAAGATTTCCTTTCACTGGAATTAAAGGGCATGGCACCATTTTTACCAGCGTGACAGTGCACAAAGTGAGCTCCATGAAGACATAGTTTGCCACGGTTAGTATAAAAGAAGTCATGTGGCCTACACAGAGCCCTGACCACAACCCCACTGAACACCTTTGTAATGAACTCAAATGCTGACTGCACCCCAGGAATCCTCGTACGACATCAGAGCCTGACTTCACTTATGCTCTTGTAGCTGTGAACACAAATCCCTATAGTCACGCTCTAAAATCTACTGGAAAACCTTCCCAGAAGAGTGAAGGTTGTCACTAGCAAAGGGGAGACAAATCTTGAATGAGATGTTCAACAAGCATGAGTGTGATGGTCAGGTGTTCTCAGACTTCATGTAGACTTAGAGATATCATCCTAGAGCTGCCTAGTCCAACTATACAATCTTAAACCTTTAAGGTTCTTTATAAAGCCCTATAACAAGTGTTTTCCTATCAGCCAGGGTTCTGAAAAATAAAACCAATTTGGAAGCTTAGAACATTTAATTATACAATGAACCCTGAAGGAACCCTTGAATTAATTTAATTTGTGTACAACATCCAAATTATTGGTAATGATGTTCTTCTTAATACCTATAACCTATCAGGCATTTAAAATCTGTCTTGGTTGGTTCTTTGGATAAATAAGGTTTTTTGATAGAGAAATACTGTTGTGGAACATTATATTTACAGGGAAACTCTGTTGTAAGGCTCTAAATGCTGTAGAACCCTTAATAGTTCCTTCAGACAGACAAATAAAGAACACATAAGGATGTGAAAATTTCTAAAAGGCATATCTTTTCATGAGCAAAGCCACTGGTGCATGTTGGTTACATAACACACTGCAAATGTAATTGTTCCACTTTGATGTACTGCTGAAGTAAATTTTTTTGTTATTCTGTACACATTTTCTTTATAACATGGTATAAACAGTTCATACTTGTAAACTGACCCATAGGAATAAAAATGACCATTCAAAAGGTACTTGATGATGTTAGTGTGCAGAAATCCAATTTGTGCATCTGTTACTATGTTGTCTATGGAAAGAGTACAATGCTGCAGTGTTAAATGGGCATACACATGATGCACTGTTCTGACATCATTGTGTAGGATTTAAGAAAAAGTCACACGAATTGCGATCTAGTTAATCAGACTGAGGTCATGTCAATATGTATAAGTACCAGTGGCATTGCTGCTTCAGTGTTTCAGGGACCATGGTTCAATTCTGAGCTCCCCATGTCCATATGGCTTTCCTTCAAGTTCTCTGGTTTCCTTTAGCCTCCCAGCTGTAGAAGAAGCTCTCATCAAAATGTACAGATTATCTCTTAAAACCTTTTCTTCTTACCTTTATGCACCAGTGCATCAAGGAGTAGAGTTTTCATACCAATCTTCAAGTTCCTCTGACAAATCTTAAGGACTTGTCTTTGAACATTATAAAGTAGTAAATTCTTATGTCCATATGTATGTTAACTGCATTTTTTTCCTGAAAGTTCATCACAGTGAGATACAACATACTGACATTACATCTTCATTCTTTAGGTTTCAGGCCTACCTCTACTTCGGTGCAGTTTTCCAGGCAACATCATGCGGGATACACTACCTGGCCTCTGTTTTCTTGGTGGAGACCCCAAAGTTCGTTTGTGATGCTCCTTGGAACATCACTGATGTTCTGTACAGAAACCACTCAGCAAGCTCTCTGGAGGAGATCTGGCCAGTTTATACTCCTGGAAATGGGCCAGTGGTGGTACGGACATTTAACGGAGAACAGTGGGAACTTGGACCCTGTCGCAAAATGCTGCGTCACTACACCCAAGGCTTTCAGTATGAGTTTATTGGCAATAAATCTGTGGAGTCATGTAATGGCTATGAGTTTGATCACAGCCAGGTGGAGCAGAGTATTGTCACAGAATGGAACCTGGTGTGTGAGAAGGAATGGCTTTCCAAGCTTACACAGCCTAGCTTTATGCTGGGAGTCTTGATCGGGGCATTGCTGTTTGGAGACATCGCTGATAGGTATGCATGACATCATAGATACAAAAAGAAAAAAGGGTCCCAAATAACGGGTGTATCACTAGATATAAACTGTGAAATGATGCATAAACATTTCCCATAGTATTTCATTGTGTGCTCCACTGGGGCCAATATGTCCATGCATACATGTATCTGGGGTGTTTCAGGTAATTATTATTAAACAAGTACTGCATACAGTTTTGTGCCAAGGTGATACAATGGGTAGCATTACCACCTGTCAGCTGCCAGACCCTTGCTTTGATCCTTGCTCAGGGTATTGTCTGGTGAAGAGTTTTACATGTGCATGTAAGGTGAATTGGCTACTCTAAATTTTCTATAGGCGTGAGTGTGTTCTATCCAGGGTGTAGTCCCACCTTATGACCAGTTTTCCCAGTATAGACTCCAGATCCACTGTGACACTGTCCAGAATAAAGCTGTTACTGAAAATGAATGACTAATTGTCTACACCAAATGCATATTTATTTGCCTCAAAATATGTCTTGTTAGCAGAATCAATAAAGTGCTGAATATAATAACATAATACAGAAGTCTCTGTTTTCTTTGTCTTTCTCCAGGGTTGGCAGACGTCCCATTCTGATGGCCACCAGTGTGTGTCAGTTTGTATTTGGCATCACTGTGGCATTTACAGGAAACTACTACATTTTCATGATGATGCGCTTCCTGCTTGCCATGGTAAGATTCTTATGACTAGACCCTCTTTCCCCTTGAAGCGATGATACAAATAATTACACTTTAAAGGTGCAATTGTCAATTAATATTTTTCTTACTAGTATAAATATCACCGAAATTACAGTATGTAGAACCTTTTAAAAACATAATTGTTTAAGCAAAGACATTAGCATGTGGCTGGGAAAACATGTTTGGAATGCAGAGTGTTTACACGGGTGGCCCTGTCAGGCTTTTTATAGGCACGACCCAAAGCCCCTGCACTTCATCCCCATCTCTGAAAGGACAACATGGAAGAGTCTTGTATCTGAACAAATCAAGCAGATACACTTTTAATTATTTAGAGACAAAGGTAAGGTAAAATGCTTTGGATGAACCACCTCGATAGAAATGTATGTAATGCTGCTAACATTCAGTGCACAATACTGATAGTGGTCAGCTAAAAAACTCGAGAGCACTTTATAGAAAAAAAAGGAGAACAAATAGACTCTTGACCTTTCTCGGAAATCAGTATGAACTGAATGTGTCTCTGGCAAAAACTGAATAACTGAATGAACTGAATAACCTGTCTCTGGCAAAAACATAGCTGTAAGAAAAAGAATACTTGGGTATCATAATTAGATGATAAGTCCATCTGGAGAAGTGAAATGTAATGGTGTATTATAAATTGACATGTTGACATTATGTATTGTGCAGTAAATTCACATCTGCTAATAGGAGAGCAATATTTTAGCCCTCTCTTGATAGTTTTCAGATCATTGGCATGCAAACGGATGCAATTGCAGTTAAAGGCTTTATTAAAAGCCTTTAATAAAAGTAATATCAAAAAGCAATATCAAAGTCTAAAAATAGGCATGGGTCAGACTATCAACTAACGAGAAAAACTAGGCAAAGGCAGATTCCAAAAAAAGGACAAAAACAGGATAAAAAAAACATGAAACAATGTACAAATTATCGGTACAGCACTGGCGGTAACACACAGAAACTCAATACTTCACGCTGAACAAAGACACACAGGAGTTTATATATACAAACTAATCAAAAAGGAGAAACAGAAACAGCTGATTATAATGATTAGGACACATTGTGGGAATAACCAATAAAATTAAAAGGGCAGAGATAGAACTTAAACCAAATCAAAACACACGTGTGAAATGCGTGACAACCCAGAAGTGCGCTGTCTCGCTTCGGGCTGCTGAGTGGAGAGAATCTATAACATTGTTTGTCTTCATGCTAGGTTTCTGAAGCACAAGCCTTTTGATAAAAAATGAACCTATAGCCACTCTATTTACTGTTACCTATATGTGAAATTATTTGAAATACAAAACGAGAGTATAGTTTTTTTATTGGTTAAATAGTACAGTACCAATCACAACTTTATATATATTTGACTGAATATTCTTTGTGATTTAAATGCATTTTGATTTAGATGTAAATAAGTTTATTAATCCAATTTCAATTGAGTCTTATGATTTGGCTGATTCATTGAGATCGATCATAAAATTCCACAAACCAATCAATTCCAAAGCATTGTTTGGTGATAGTTGTATGTGAAAACTGTAACTATGTATATATTCACCGTCAGCCATAACATTAAAACCACCTGCCAAATATTGTGTAGGTGCCGTCAAAACAGCTCTGACTCATGCATGAACTCCACAAGATCTCTGAAGGTGTGCTGTTGTATCTGGCACTAAGACATTAGCAGCAGATCCTTTAAGTCCTGAAAGTTGTGAGGTGGCACCTCCATGGATTGATCTGGTTTGTCCATGCACTGTGTCTTCTGAAACCTTTCTATAATAGCCAGTATGAGCTGTTTCAGCAATTTGTGCTATTCACAGTAGCTCTTCTATGGGATTGGACCAGACGAGCTAGCCTTCATTCCCTACACACATCAATGAGCCTTGAGCATCCATGGCCCTGTCACCGATTCACTGGGCCATGCCGTTTTAGAGATGCTCTGACTGAGTCATCTAGCCATTACAATTGGTCTCTTGTCAAAGTCACTCAGATCCTTATGCTTGTCCATTTTTCAGGCTTCCAAGACATCAACTTTGATAACTGACTGTTTACTTGCTGCCTAATATATCCCACCCTATGACAGGTGCCATTGTAATGAGATAATCAATGTTGTTCACTTCACCTGTCAGTGGTTTTCATCTTATGGCTGGTTGGTGTAAATGAAGATTTATTTACCACTGTGCAGTCATCCTCTTTTTTGCAAACGTCACTATTCTGTTTAAAGAAATGCACAATCAAAATACAGTAGATTTCTCATCAGTGAAATTGTGAGCTAAAGTGTATAGGTGTGAGTGGATATTCGTGCAAATAGTTCCATCATTGGAAAAGCATTCTTCATTATCCTGCTTCTTCATTTTTCCCACTTTTTTATCTCCCTGTGTTGGCAGGTGTCAAGCGGCTATCTAGTCGTGGTTTTTGTGTACGTTACGGAGTTCACAGGCAGCAAAGTGCGGACGTGGACATCCATGCATGTGCATGCAGCATTTGCTGTAGGCGTCATGGTGGTAGCCCTGGCGGGTTACCTGGTCCGAGTCTGGTGGCTCTACCAGGTCATCCTCACCCTCAGCACCTCTCCCTTTCTCCTGTACTGCTGGATGTTCCCTGAGACGCCATTCTACCTGATGGCCAAAGGACGGCACCAGGAAGCCCAGGAGCTCTTGGATACCATGGCCCGTTGGAATGGATTGGAGCCCAGACTGAAGGTACTGACACAGCTCTAAAATGGAATTTCTAATGGAATTTTTATGAGGAAATATGTTATTAAGCCAATTAAAGCAATACTTTTTACAGGATATTATATTTTGAACGTTACAGAGAACAGTTTTGTATCAATGGCAATAGTACAGTATGAACATGCTATATGGTCTGCACTTATATAGTTCTTTTTAACCTTAGCGGTTCTACAAAGCACTTTCTCATTCACACACACTCACACCAATGGCAACAGAGCCATTGAGAGTAACTTGGGGTTCAGTGTTTTGCCCAAGGACACTTTGGCATATGGAGACACATGGACCGGGGATCAAACCATTAACCCTGCGATTAATGGACAAGCTGCTTTACCACCTGAGCCACAGCCACCCAACTCTCATGTTCTTTAAACTATTTAGCAATGAATGTTCCATCAACCCAGAGCATACCATTATGAAATTACTTTTAAAATATTAAAATATTTCCACATGATGCCACAGCTAGTATAATCAGAAATACTAGATATATTTGACCATATTCAATATATTTTCAATTGCTGTCAGTTTTTGCAGTGTGATGTCAGCGTTTTATGGTTTTAAAATGTCTTCACTTAAGAGGGTGTCTTTTTAAGTCTAATTTAAAAAAAGCTACAAAGATTAAGTCAAGCTCCATTTTTAGTAGTTAGGTCCTTTTGAGCCACACAGAATGTAAAGATTAAAATTTAAATTTAAATAAGAATATTGATTATGTCACGTCTAATCCACTGAGTAAAAGCATGTTTATGGTCCTCTCTGATATGGAACAAAAAAGTAAAACAAACAATTTATTAAAGAAACATTTATGTGATATCTGTATTTATAAAATACTTATTTACAATATTTTTCCCTGAAAATGCCTTTGTAGGAGAAAGGAAGTGCACCACATTAAACAGTCAAAGTACAAATCACAGAAAAGGGTTTGAATGAAAGTTTGTTTTGGTTTGAATGAAAGCACATTTGGTATGAACGAACATGTGGGCATAATGGACGTCTGCCATCACATTTTCAGAGGGTCATAAATGAGAATTTTATATACAGTTTACACACACAGTGGGGTCCAAAAGTCTGAGAGCACTAGTGAAAATGCTTCTATTTTGCATTCTCTTCGAAATTTAATGCAACAATTTTCATTAAAAAATTCTATTATTGACAACAACATTAACAACATGAAAACATGACCTCAAGTTGGCATGGACTCCATAATTTAAGATCAAATCCATGAGTGTGTTATCTGAACACCTGCTTCAATAGAAGACATTAAGAAAATCTGACCTTTTGTACAAAACAGTTAACATGGTCAATAGCACACATTTGTTTAAATTTACATTTTGACTCATGAATATACAATTTTCAAGATTATTAAACATTAATTTTCTTTCTTTTGAATATATTATATCTCCAGGTTTAAATGAGATA
>JAOUWY010000043.1:5951100-5963249 GCA_025728095.1 Prietella phreatophila
CATGGTTGTTACAGGAAAATTATGCACAGCTTCTGACCAATCAGATTCGGGCAGATTTTTAAGCCCCCCCCATTAAAAAATGGAATTTTATAACAAACTGCACCATACAACGTAATTGATCAAAACGTCATCAACATGCTTATATGTGTTTAGTTTCTTGAATTCTCTCAAATGCAAAAATATGTAGGCTTAAAAAAACAACAACCTGACACATACTGCAACAACAACGTTACGGAAAACACTTTTATCACTAAACACGTGCTGTGCTAACTAGTTGGCAAAACTATCGGCGTAAAATCTGATCTTCACTATAATACTGGGTGGCTACTGTACTACTGCACGAGTTCCTGAGGAAGTGTAATACTATAACTCTGTATATAACGTGACAACGAGCAAACAGGTGAGAGACAACCCGACTGTTTTGAAAAACACAAATGAAACTCCCATCTCATCAGGTTCCGGACTAGCCGTGTCTCTATTGAGTGTGCAAATAGCTCACTTGCTGTGTCACATCAGATATTATAACGGTTCAGTTTGTAATTTAAAGCGTTGGGTATGGAGAGCAAAAAATGACTTCCCTTTCAGTGTCACTCACTAATGCTTCTTTATATTATATACAGTACACAGGGTTTTATGCTAACCACTAAGGACTTCAAATGTAGACACTAATGTACTTGGACGTACACTTATTAACTGCTGTATATAACAGCTTTTTCCTAGAATACATGGAAATAGGATAGCTTCTTCATTTTACATAATAGAAATAGAGACATGTCTCTGGTTTTAAAGCTGATAAAATGCTCCGTTTCAGTGCATAGATGATATACATGGTAAATTCTCACAAAGGACGTCTTATGTACTCCTTTACAATGAACTCAAATCACTATGGTCTAATATCTATCAGTATCGTGAGAGTGAAACGATTAGTGTTTAGCAGTGCATTCTATCATGATCTCTCATCAACGGCGTGATAATCATGTGGAGCAAGCACACACACACACACACACACGAAGACAGATAGGCAGCTGCGTTCATGATTTCTAATTTTATTAAGTGTTTCTAGTTTGTAATTCTTCATTGGGTACAAGTCATGTTTCCTCCAAATACCAAACTCAATAAACAGAAAGGTTATAACCCTTTTGGTTTAAATAACCAAAACACACCAAAGAATAAACTTATTTTGTGCCTTTTTGCCTTTTTGTGTAATTTGGCATTTAATTGGATAATGTGTGCTCAGTACTCAGTCTGAGTCTCAATCTACTTTTAATTTCTCTTCGAAGGGCATTCTGGGTCAAAACAAAACAAAACACTGGATGACAGAGTAAATACTCTACCATACTAATGTTCCTTACACCCGCAACGTACTGCGCCTTCACCGCTCATGATGTGTTACGGATGTGTCTGAAAAGTGTCTTCCCAAATAGATATCAAAACGAGGAGGCGTGTCACTCTACTTAAACACCTGAAATGACTGTCGCTGATAGGCTGCACATATCTACAGTCTGGGCTAGAAAGAATTCAGCCCCAGTTTCTCTACTTTCTGTATCTCCGCAATATTCGGATTTAGATTTTCCTTAGATTTGGGCCAAGTCGCGTTATGTGACATCATCACAAGGCGCATTCATACAAAGCCCCATTCGATTCACATGCGTCGAACGTTATTACGGCTAAAAAGGTCTCATTGACCAACAAACATCGCCGCAAAAGACGGTGCGAAAACGATTTTGTGCGATTTCAATTTCGTCAAATTCGAGATGTTTTTCTGAAAAAACTCAGCGAAATCTTGCGCAGTCTTTTCGGGCAAACTTTTTGCAAACGTATTCCACTTTAAGGCATTTGTTAACATAAAATAATCTGATGTGGATGAACCCCCCCCCCCATCCCCTTCTCTACAAAAAAACCCCTTATTTTGATGTTTTTAATTGTATTTTTAAAAGATAGGGTGGTTTAGGCAAGTGTAACTTGTAGCTGCCAGGTTAGCATCATGCAAAGTGTTTCAATCTGCTTACTATTTGTTTTAGATGATGTAGAGCATGTAGTTTACAAATCCCTCAGAATGAGTCGTTACTATAGAAATGATAACACATTTGATCCTATACATATAAACCTGAGATTTTCCTTGTAGGTGCTGCTGTTACAGAAAATGAATCAACCCCTTCCAGATTTGTGAATTCAACAGCTTTTTGTCATATGAGTTCTAAAATACAGTTACAGCCTTGTTTTCATTTATATTCTTTCTTTAATGCACGGCACGCGTTTACTTGTATTTCAAGTTGTAGAATTATTTCAAACACTGTATATGCAATAGTTTTGGGTTAGTTTTAGCTTCCTGGTGTAGCTGAGCAGTCAGGATCGGAGTAGTCCCTCCTGCTATAGCGCATCCCACAGACAGGCGGAGATGTAGAGCTCCATTCACAAAGCACATGCAGGGTTGCCAGATTGTTATTTTTCACTCCATGTAAAATACGGTTTAAACCCTTACGTTGGAAGTTAGAATTGGAACAGGTTACCGATGAAGTTTGTTAGAGTTTGCATAGAGGGTTTGAAGGGTTAATATTTGAGAGAATTACAGTGTTAATCTGGCAACTCTTTGGCGAAAATTCCCCGCAACCTGGCAACCTTGCGCGCAGAGAAACGTGGGCTGAGCGCTTGGCGACGCATTCACACAGCCGGAGTTCCCACACATCTCAAAGTGATCGCGGGTCAGAAGCGGGCGAGCGAGACAGCTTGTACCGAAAAGTGTTGCGGATTAACCGAGTTTAACGCACGGGGCGAAACTCACGCGGAGCCACGGAAACCCGGAACGGAAACCTCGGCGTGTCGGAGCGGTGAGCGATGCGCTGGCACCATGGCCAAATGGTTCAAGGAGCACCTGGGATTCAAGAGCGCCAAAGCCTCGCCGCCGGCGCCTCCGAGACCGGACTACCGGCACTGCCACGCGGCCGCCGCAGCTTACCAACACGCGGGCGCGGGCACTGGCACCGTAGGCGCGAGCTACCCGAGCCCCGCGCAGCCGGATATCCTCGCCGCGTACAAACTCCAGAAAGAGCTGGACTTCGAGGACCCTTACGCGTCCGGCGCCAACACTCCTTTCTCGGGCGCAGCGCTCTCGGAGGTGAAGTACGTGTCCCCGAAACACCGCCTCATCAAAGTGGAGACGCTGGAGAGGAGCTGCGCGAGCCCGAGTGCCGGCGGCGGCGGAGGTGCTGGTGGTGGTGGAGGAAGCGCGAGCCAGGCAGCTGCAGGGAGCACGAGATCTCCCACATCCCCACCCGCCGAGCACGAGACTAAGCAGGACAAGGTGAGCGCGTGGGGGGGGGACTTTTATTCCAGGATTTAGATCAGCAACAGCAATAACTTGGAAATGACGCACACAAAACAAGTGTATGACTTTCAACAGGAAAAAGATTAAGTATGGACAGAGGTTCTAAAGTAAATAAATAAATAAGATCATGCGTTCAACTGTAGAATAAATCCCACAGACCTTCTCAGAAGATTTACTGGATTCAAAGAGTTTTTAGGGCCAAGTTGGAGTTATTTACACTCGGATTGTTTGTGCTATTGGATGTTTGGTTTAAATCAGTTGAAGTGAAGACACATAATAACTAATAACTCAATAATAAATGTAACATATTAATAATGCTGGGTTGTGATTTCCATTACTGTAACTAACTAAAACAACAACAACAACCCTATACACCCCCCCCCCCATTTCATTCAGCATTTCATCTGACATCCACAAGCCAGTGGTTCATCCAGCAGGACGTATATATATATATATATCACATACCTTCTGATTATTATTTTATAATGATGATAACGGTGGATATCACAGATTACTTATTGTTAACATCAGCATGGCAATTGTGAATTGAACGGGTTTAAAAAAATACTCCAGTCTTCACTCTGAGGTAGGAAGTTGTTTTTTGTATAACGTGAAGCTCAATAATATCTAGACAAGCGTTCAATCAAAATCAATTCCTGATTGTCAAATGTAGATTAGAAACGTGTCCTGTTGTAAAAGGTTTGGGTTCTGTGTGTATAGAGGGAAGGTAAAGGTGTAAGGGCTCCATGAAAAAATACATACGTACGATGGCACACTTTTCCTGAATGCATGGAATATTAGAATATTTGGAGTGAATATATTATTTTAAAGGAGGTCCAGGATGTACACCGCGACCCGACTATGGAGAAGCGGTTGAGGATGGATGGATGGATGGATGGACAGAGGTCCTGGATGTATTTATCCATAATCCATAACACCCCCCCCCCAAAAGGCAAATACAAGCAAAAAAGTTCATACTCATGGAATTGAAATAAAATAAAAATAATCATAAATCATAGTTACCCCTGCTCAAAAAACCCCATTGAAACCCTCGTAGAATCTGTCTATCTATCTCCCTCTCTCTCTCTCTCTCTCTCTCTCTCTATCTCCCTCTCTCTATCTACCTATCTCTCTCTCTCTCTCTCTCTCTATATATATATCTCCCTCTCTCTATCTATCTATCTCCCTATCTATCTCTATCTATCTCCCTCTCTCTCTATCTATCTACCCCCCCTCTCTCGCTCTATCTATCTATCTATCTATCTATCTCCCTCTCTCGCTATATATATATCTATCTCTCTCTCTCTCTCTGAGGATGCCCCACAGATGCTCAATAGGGTTTAGAGACATGCTTGGCCAGTCATCACCCTCACCCTCAGCTTCTTTTGCAAGGTTATCATGTTGGAATACTGCATTTCGGCCCAGTCTCCAAAGGGAGGGGATCATGCTCTGCTACAGTATGTCACAGTACATGTTGGCTTCATGGTTCCCTCAATGAAGTGTAGCTTCCCAGTGCCAGCAGCACTCATGCAGCCCCAGACCATAACACTCCCACCACCATGCTTGACTATAGGCAAGACACTCTTGTCTTTGTACTCCTCACCTGGTTGCCACCACACACGCTTTACACCATCTGAACCAAATACGTCTATCTTGGTCTCATCAGACCACAGGACATGGTTCCAGAAATCCATGTACTTAGTCTGCTTGTCTTCAGCAAAATGTTTGAGGGCTTTCTTGTGCATCATCTTTAGAAGAGGCTTGCATCTGGGACGACAGCCATGCAGACCAATTTCATGCAGTGTGCAGTGTATGGTCTGAGCACTGACAGGCTGACCCCCACCCCTTCAACCTCTGCAGCAATGCAGGCAGCACTCATACATCTATTTCCCAAACACAACCTCTGGATATGATGCTGACCACATGCACTCAACTTCTTTGGTCGACAATGGCGAGGCCTGTTCTGAGTGGAACCTGGGTGATCTTGGCCACCATGCTGCAGCTCAGTGTCAGTGTCTTGGATCCTCTTATAGCCTAGGCCATCTTTATGTACATTAATAATATTTTTTTCAGAACCTCAGAGAGTTCTTTGCCATGAGGTGCCATGTTGAACTTCCAGTGACCAGCATGAGGGAGTGTTGGCGCAATGACACCAAATTTAACACACCTGCTCCCCATTCACACCTGAGACCTTGTAACACTAACAAGTCACATGACACCAGGGTGGGAAAATGGCTAGTTGGGCCCAATTTGGACATTTTCACTTAGGGGTGTAATCACTTTTGTTGCCAGCGGTTTAGACGTTAATGACTTTTTGTTGAGTTATTTTGAGGGGACAGCAAATTTACACTGTTACACAAGCTATACACTCACTACTTTACATTGTAGCAAAGTGTCATTTCTTTAGTGTTGTCACATTAAAAGATATAATCAAATATTTACAAAAATGTGCGGGGTGTACTCACTTTTGTGAGATACTGTATATAGGCCCAGAATATGTGCAATGCCAAATGAGAACTAGAGTGGTGTAAAACACACCATTAAATGTCTGTTCACGCATTGAAAGACAAATTACATGGAACTGTATGTCAGTTCTGTGGACTATCAGATACTGAGTGAATGTAAATTACCTCAAGGGTCAGAGATTTAAAAAAATTAATAAAATTCCAGGTTTTGTCAGATTTCCACTATCAACATAAATGGCAGTCTTGGGGAATACATGTTACACAATCAGGATACAAAAAACTGTTAACTGTAATCCATTACAGTTACGTAAAAAAAAAATCAGATTACAGTTACATTTTGTAAAAAAATAAATAAAATAAAAAAAGATTGTGCAAAATTAATTTGGTGGAAATGAACACAAATTGTTATTCTGAAATGCTTCTGTTAGGGTGACCATAAGTGCTTTTTTTTCCCCAGACATGTCCTCTTTTTTAGACCTTAATAAAGCATCTAAATTTAAGCAAAATATCCGGGATTCAGCTTAAATTTTATTATGATGTGCTTATAGTCTAATACTGCAATGTGTGTGCATGTTTGTATTGCTTTAACCCCTCTCTGTAATTCACGCTTTCTCGCACACCTATTGGTCAATTATAAAAGGCTTGAATCAACTATTGCCAAATTCCTGCCGCTCAACAATTAGCCTACTCTCAGCGAACGCAAAGGTGAAGCACTGATGTGTAAGGTGTCAAACAGCTGCTTGACAATAGCAGCAAATGAATGCTGTCCTGAGTTGAAACAATGCCCATAGCCACATAAGGTCATTTTTTATTTCATGTTATCAAACTGCTTCGTATTACACAGCCATTCAAATGTGTAAATGATGGTAGAAGGTACACTAGTGACCATCTGATATTTTATTTTACTCCATAGACATTTAAAAGTATGTAAGGGGGAAAAAAGCAAAACACGGGCAGTGTGAAACAAATTTTATTATATATGTAATTAGTGTGTTAAAGTCTGCATTCATAGTAACTGTTGTTTTGAATGCTATTAATTAAAAGTAATTTGCAACTGTACTGGAATACATTTTTAAAGTAACCCTCCCAACTCTGCTGAGTTGTCTATTCTAGCTGACTCATGACTCTAGAGATAGGCACTCTAGACTCATCTCTAGAGGACCCCGGATTTAACTCGGAATCATCTAGAGCTAGGAACTCTGGGGTCACCACAAATTCTAGAGCTAGGGACACTGGGCACAGTCTCTTGAACACAGTGTCTTGGCTTGGAACTCAACCCACTCGGTTAGGATTTTTCGTTCTCATCTCAGATCTAGGCAATCTGGACTCAACCAAGCCTTTCAAGATGGGAATTTTGGACTTACATCTGGAAAGTATTCACAGCGCTTCATTTTTTCCACATTTTGTTATGTTACCGCCTTATTCCAAAATGGATTAAATTCATTATTTTCATCAAAATCCAAACTGAGCGACTGGGGGAGGAGGGCCTTAGTCAGTGAAGTGACCAAAAACCTGATGGTCACTCTGACAGAGCTCCAGTGTGTCTCTGTGGAGAGCGGAGAACATTCCAGAAGAACAACCGCCTCTGCAGCACTCCACCAATCAGGCCTGTATAGTAGAGTGGCCAGAAGGAAGCCACAGCCCGCCTGGAGTTTGCCAAAAGGCACCTGAATGACTCTCAGACCATGAGAAACAAAAATTCTCTTGTCTGATGAAAGAAAGATTGAACTCTTTGGCCTGAATGGCAAGCATCATGTCTGGAGGAACCCAGGAGGCACCACTCATCACCTGGCCAATACCATTCCTACAGTGAAGCATGGTGGTGACAGCATCATGCTGTGGGGATGTTTTTCAGCAGCAGGAACTGCGAGACTAGTCAGGACAGAGGAAAAGATGAATGCAGCAATGGTATTGTTTGTAGAATTTTGAGGAAAATAATGAATTTAATCCATTTTGAAATAAGGCTGTAATGTGGAAAAATTAAACGCTGTGAATACTTTCCAGATTTTCCTAACTGAGAATCTACTGTAAAGGACTTTAGACATAACATGGATTCCAGCTGTGACTCAGACTCTATAACTTGAAACTCATGGCACTTACCCTGTACACAATGTGAGGATTTTGAGAAACATTTTTTTGAGAGTGGAGTGAAAGATTTTGACTGACCTGCACAGTCCTGATCTCATTACCACATTGTATGAATTGGAGCATTGTTAACGATTTCCAATTCTTACCTCACTAATGCTTATGTAAAAAGCTCTCTATTAATGACCTTGATTTTGTAAGCACTTTTACCCAATCGAGTATCGAGGTACTCCTGTGTATATATAGTGAATATACATTTTGAACGGCACATAAAGTGCTATATTATGTGTGAAATATAAAGGAATATTGGTGCATCTGCAGGTCACTTGCGGTGGGAAGTGGTAGCATGTCATGTCGGATTGGAAGTGTGGTGGCTCCCTTCTGCGTTTACCTTGCAGACATCTGGATCTACCTGCCTCAGGTAAACACAAGGCTCACTTGATGCTGACTACAGAGAATATCTGCTATATTTTACATAAAGTAAAAAGCTATCAGTTATTCTTTAACTGAACACCATAAATTGATAATTATCTATCACAATCATGAAATAGGACTATGTAACTATGATCACTCTCTCTAGTTTAAATCACAGTCCTGTTCATGAGAGATTGTCTATGTTAATAAGGAATAACAAACAATCACAATAGATCATTAATTAATTGATATTTGTGTTTTGAAAATAATATTTTAACATTGACTGTTTCTCTCCTCTGTTATGTAGCTCATTGTGGGTATCCTGTCTTTCATTATTGGAGTTTTGACCTTCTTCCTGCCAGAGACACTGGGGGAGCCGCTCACCTCCACTTTGGAGGAGGCAGAAGCTCTGGGCACGAAGTCAAGTAAGAAAACAAGATACAATGAGATACAAATTAACCTGTCTGACAGCAATGCCTGAGTCAAAAGCGACTGAAATAATCAGAAATTCTCTTCAACTTCCATGTGCTTGGTCACATATTCTACATAAACATCATGTCCCTAAGGGGATTTTTAGCAATAGATTTGTTCAGGAAGACTACTCTAATCGAGGGATGAAGACAAAAACATATTAATAGCATCAACTGTGGTAACAAAAGCAAAAATGACTGTGAAGGACTTCTTTGTTGTGTGCAGCACAATTAATGTTTTTACCTTAGGTTCTGAAGTTTAAAGTAAAGTACTTAACTGGTCTGTCATGGTGAATCTGAGATTTTTTCATTTTTAGGGTCCAGGTTGATTTTATTAATTTTTTCCATTCTTCTTTGTATTCTTCCCTAATAAAAGAAACGGGTTGCCAAAGGCACAGAAACAATTTGGTGGATTTGGTAGAAAGGTTCAGTGCTTCCTTGCACTGGGTTGAGACCAAATTTGAAAGATGGCAAGATAGTCTGAGGAGGCATGTGATAAATAGGTTTAAACTGGATATAGATTTTGCTAAGATCTGCTAAGATGATATGCTGTTCGCTTTTAAAATGATTTTTAAAGTCACAACTCTTCAGCTTTAACAATGTGTTTTATTGTATTTATTTTAGGTGTAACAAGAGTACGAAGGAAGCCTAGTTCAAGTGTTTGTTAAACTAGATAGATTAATCGGACAGAAGGAACAGTCCTGAAGATTAAAACCAGTCAAACATTTTCTACTGTTACAAACCATTTTGAAGTATATTTCATTGCTGTGAGGTCACAAGCAATCAGATTGCACACAACATTGTTCCACAGTAGCACATCGGAGCTGTATTACTTGGAGCTGAAACGTCTAGATTCAAGACAGTGGCAAATATGACAGATGTTCTATGTCTGACAGTTTATTTTGCCAAACTGTATGTGAAGTTTTTTTATTATCATTATTATTAAATGACTTTGTGTATAGAGAACTATGAAATAAGCTATGTCTTTCTGCAAAATTAATTTCGGTGAATTGCACATGCCCTGAATGGACCAAAGAGTCTGTGACATGGACTAAATGTGCATAAAGGTTTCTTTAAACACTTAGTATTGTATATTATTCCATTTTCATACCAGACCCTTTGTTTAAATGATGTTATGAAGAATACTGTATCACTGGTATTTTGTTACATATCAGACACCATGAAGTAATGATGCATAGGTATGTTATTTGGTTGTATTTTTGTAATGCTGGCTTTTACAGGTGTTTCATCAGTACAATGAAATGATATAATTGTTTGAATGATTTGATTTCTTTTCTCTTTGTCTTTTATTATGGTAATCTAGTATGTCTTTTCAACATTTAAATACTTACATATGAACATTTTCCACTCACCATCCTGTTTCTTCGTAGCACATGCATATTTCTGTATGCTGCGTACTCCACTGTAGCACATAGTCTCATATCAGCTATAAATTTCACAATTGCCATGAACTGTCTAAAACCAGTATAGAGAGAGAGAGACAGGTTATTTCATTGCACAGCTGTTGTGCAGACTTGCTGATAGCTTTGATAATACAGAGTGTGTGTATGTGTGTGTGATGTCGGTGCAGATCAAGTGGCAGTAGTAGCAGCTAGTATGATACTACTGTAGTATGTGTTTTTTTTTTTTTTGTTGTTTTTTTTTTAATCCCTGTAGCCTCTCCAATTCAAATGGGCTTGAGTAGGTTTGACTGTTTACATTTACAGGTGTATCTCAAAAAATGTGAATATTGTGGAACAGTTCATTTGAAATACCGGATTTTTGATTTCCATTAGCTGCAAGCCTTCATCATTAAGATTAAATATTTAACTTCATGTGTAAAGAATCTAGAATATATGAAAATTGCACTTTTTGAATTCAGTTATGGAAAAAAAAAAACTTTTCCACAATAATATATTTTTTTATTATTGTATATTATAGCAGTGTTTTTGAGATTTAAAAAAAATCCTAGGAGAGACTAAAGTCAGTAATCACATGAAGGTCGGATATTATTGCCACTCATCATGTAACTGAAGACCAACGACAGTTACTCCATAATCAGAAAGCGTCGAGCTGTCTGTGGTGTGTCATCAGCATCGCAGTGGAAGTTAATACTACGTACCGTGATGTAGCATTTAGGATCATGGTGGCTTAGTGGTTAGAAAGTTTGCCTTGCAACTCTGGAGCTGGGGGTTTGAATCCTGAGTGCGTGGAGCCTGCATGTTCTCCCCGTGCTTTGGGGTTTTTCTCACAGGTAGTCCAATTTCCTCCACCAGTCCAAAGATATGTGTTGTAGGCTGATTGGCATTTCCAAATTGTTGTAGTGTGTACTCTTCCTTCATCCCCACCTAGTTCTGATGTGGTTGGATGCTTTTGGTGCCTATAGGTAAGCTATATGTATCAGTTATGTATTGTGATCATTTCTGTCACACTCACATTTCAGAGTGCCTTTATGGCTGGAAGCAAGATATGAAGATGGTGCCCAGCATCAAAATCATTCTTTTAGGTATAACTTCAAATAGTTTTGACTATTTGAAATAGTTTTGACTATTTGAAGAGGGCTTGGTGTGGATGGGACACTTCTTTGGAAATTTTAGTTGTGTGCGCACACATAACACACATACCGAGGTTGCTGTGCTTCAGTGGAAATTTCTCACTCTGGAAGCTGTTATTTGGTAGATTGAAACTTGGGTTATTTCTTATTACTTAGAAACTTACTTATTGTAAAGTTTAAGGTAGTTTCTCCACTCTTGGGTCAATGCCATGGATATTCCTTTGCAGAAATTAACTCCATCAAGTTCTCTTATCTTCACACTGACTTTACTCAAAATCCTAGGGAAGCTGTCTAGCTTTTTATAAAGTGCAGTTTTACTGACAACATTTCCAAAGCTGTCTTATGGTTGTCTGCAGGAGCAGTCCTAATTCTCTTCCCATGCTCATAGAGTCCCTTGCCAAGCAATTTGTATAACAATGTTCACCAGCTATAAATCTATGATCATGTGGCTGAAAGTTGATTTCCAAGTTCTTACACGATATTAATCAGAAGTATGAATGTCCTGTCGCTTGCCTGATTGTAACTGCAATGTTTGAATGCAGCTGTGCTGACCACTGCAGAAGAGCACCCAGCATTTATAATCACTTTGTAATTAGCATTACAGTTGATAATTGATAAGAAAAAAGTCAAGTCGAGAGTTTGACTTTTCACTTTGTTGTATTTCATTTTGATATTCTTTTAGCTGTAAAAATGTCTCTTTCTGCCTAAATGTCCATCCATCCATCCATCCATCTTTTACCACTTACTCCTTCTTCAGGTTCGCGGGGAACCTGGAGCCTATCCCAGGGAGCATGGGGCACAAGGCGGGGTACACCCTGGACAGGGTGCCAGTCCAT
>JAOUWY010000043.1:6035973-6047011 GCA_025728095.1 Prietella phreatophila
TACTCTTTAGTGCTCAGTTTTTGTCAGCTCTTCGGTTCACTTCTAATGCATATTTAGAAGGCCGTCCCAGATACAAGCCACTGCCTTAGTGTCCTGGATCAAAGAAGGAACTCTGGACTTCAGTTCCCAGCAGCCACTTCACCATACTCATCAGTCACATGACTACCTGCACCTGAATCACTTTCTTGTTAATGAGCACTCGTGTAAATAGCCACAGTTTTCACTGCTTTCTTTGCGTCACGTTTGTCTTACAGTAACTTTGTCTCTGCTGCCATGTTTTGTCTTTGCCACAGTGTTTTGCCTTAGTCTTAGTCTCTTTTGTATTTTGTTGGTTTATTTATTAAAACGTTTAAAATTCTGCACCTGCATCAGTCTCAAATCTCCGTATCAGGACAGAACATGACACCTATACTTGGATGCAGTGGAATTTTTCATGGTCCAAAGGTCCCTGTACGAAAGGGAGAAGCCGAGGAGGGAGCCCTCCAAACAGACTGGAACCATCTCCCACCCTCCCTCCCCCATTGTGTATCTCATCCAGCATGCCGAATCGGCGGAGAATGCAAGTCATCCTCCTTGCTCGTCTGAGGACGCTTCTCAGAATTTCTGTTCAGCTGAGGACGCTGCTCTATCACCCTTATTTGCTGAATATGTTGCTCCTCGTCCTGGCATGCAGGTTTTCCTGCCCCGCTAAGAACACCGCTGTGCTTTCCTGCTCCGCTGAGGACCTCGCACGGCTGTTCGGCTCCGATGAGGACGTCGCTCCGCTTTCCTGCTCCTCTGAGGACGTTGCTCCACTTTCCTGCTCCACTGAGGACGTCATTCCGCTTTCCTGCTCCGCTGAGGACGTCGTTCCACTTTCCTTCTCCGCTGAGGATGTCGCTCCACTTATTGGCTCCACTGACGACGTAGCTCTGCTTTCCTGCTCGGCTAAGGACGTCGCTCCGCTGAGGTTGTCGCTCTGCTTTCTTGCTCCGCTTTCCTGATCAACTGAGGATGTTGCTCCGCCTTCCTGCTCCGCTGAGGACGTCGCTCTAGTTTCAGGCTCCGCTGAGGACGTCGCGCCAGTTTCCTGCTCCGTGGAGAACCTCGCTCCCTTCTTTGGCCTTGAGGAAATCTCTGGCCTCGCGGAGAACTTCACTCCCAGCGTGGACCACGTGGAGAGCGGCACTCTCCCTTCTAGCGTCATGGGGAATGTCGATTACCCCTCAGGCTCTGCCTTGAGCATTGTTCCTCCTGCTGGCTGTGCAGTAGCCATTGTTCTGCATTCAAGTCAAGCCGCAGATATCATGCCCGAGTCTGCTGACACAGACATCCTAGTTCAGCCTTCCTGCCCAGCTGTGGATGTCGCTCTACTTTCCTGTTCTGCTGAAGACGTTACTCTGCTTACCTGTTCCACTGAGGATGTCGCTCTGCTATTCTGCCCCGCTGAGGGCGTCACTCTGCTATCCTACTCCGCTGAGGGCGTCGCTCTGCTTTCCTTCTCTGGGAGAAGCGCCCTGGGGTGGTTCTGTCATATATCAAGGAGGTAACTCTGGACTTCAGTTCCCATCAGCCACTGCTCTGTCACATCACCACCTGCACCTGCACTGCTTCTCTGTCTTTGACTACCGTGTTCCATGTTTAGTTTTTTCCACAGTATTATGGCAAGTTGTCTTAGTTTTGTTGTTTGTTTGTTTAATAAACTGTATAGAAAATCTGCGATTGCTTCTACCTTGAAACGTGACACACCTTGGCCAAGAAGAGATGTACACTACATGCAATCATTACACAGTAAATTGTGAGGATAGGCTAGACAATTGTTGTGATATGCAAATGAAATTTCACGCCAGACATAGTGTTTATTAAGCTTGTGTGATATTGATTTAAAAAATGACGCAGGATAACGAATATTTCCACCAGTTCAGGTTTAAGAAGAGTAGAAAAGAGTGCAACAATATTATCAGCTGTGCAGTCCGCAACTGCCTGATGGCAGCGTTGATCCTGAAAACTCATCTATATGTGATTGTGCAGTAGTGTGCAGTACTGTTCAAAACAGTATATTCTGATTATAATCCATCGTCTAGTGTCCACATGGCAGACAAAACACCATATTTTATTTCTTTCTTTCAAATGATCATCACCAACCAACAATACAATGGTCCACTAATATGAATGGTATATATTGCTTATATCCGCACTGGGATGTTCCACTGTGTGTATCACTCGGGTCATCCATGTCCAAAATGTAAAATTCCACTTCTTAGTTGAAACGGTGTCGTGACGTCATCAGTAGACATAGCAAACAATACATTTTTATACATGATTAAAACCTTTGAGTTAAAATATGAAAGCTTGTCAGACAAAGATGAAAAGGAAGAGGGGATGCTAATTGTGCTGGAAGCATCTTTAAGGCAAATGTACAAATCAATGTAAGCAAGCTAGCCAGCTAGCCAATGTGCTATAAAGTGAGTGTGGTTTCTTTAGGATCTATTTCTGCTAGAGGAGCAAAATTAAACAGTACATTTAGCCATATTGTATCCAAAATGTCACTTAATCAACATTAATTTCTTGTGTATAGAACTGCTGCATAACAGCAATATAGCACTCGCAATCGTTTATACTGAATATCAGAACAGCTGTAATATTGTTTGTGCGATATTGCTTAAATTAAACATACACAGTGTCAGTTACGGTTACAGTGAGGAATATTGATAGCGCTTAAGAAGTGATGCCTCACACACTAATTTATTTTAACAGCAGTCCTCATCCCCTAATGCTACTGTTACGAGTATTGCACTAAGACTACATGCTGAAAGCTCAGTGACAATTGTGATAGACAAAAAGTTTTAGAACAGCATGAAATTAATTACTTATTACTTTTCTGTCCATCCCTTCTAGTCACTGTTTGTGACATAATTTTGCAGTGACAAATTTGCAAACACATGGCCAAGTCTTCATAACCAGCTCATGTGGAAATATTATTATCTTGCATTGAACTACTGTTAAATTAGACTCTAACTTTAAACAGAGCTCAGCATGTGCCCCCGAGTGACCTCTGACCTTTTCCAAAACGCCCGCTGATCTTCACCTTTGGACTATGATGAAACTCTGCAAAAATATTTCCACTCTGGGCCTTATGGATAGTCTTCAGGAGAGAATATCCCTTTTGCTGAATCCCTATTTGTCTTGGATCCCTATTTATTTCTTTTTTACTCTTTTTATTCTCTCAGTTCTCTTTGGATTGGAGTGCAAGGCTGATGTCCCAGTTGAACATCTGGATAAAGCACGTCTGTACTGGATATAAACATTGGGTTTGCGAGTAATGGACACCGGCATCCTGGTGTATCTAGCTCAATAGCTGATTGTTGTAAATAATGTAATGCTTGTTCTCAGGTTCTTGGGACATTTCGGGATATCGTCTAATAAAAGTGTGTAATCAGTTATGAAATTTCATAGGGTTTCCTTACGTCAAACTAGAGTCGTGTGTCGGATTGTCGACGCCCAAAAGAATCCTGCATGCTCATATTTATTTCTAATATTATTTCTAATAAACTTAGCTTGGTTTATTAGCTATTATGAAATAAAATTTAATGCACACCAGGAGAAATCAGTTCCTTAACACGATTAAAAGGATGAGTTAAGCCCAAGTGACACCAGACGAGGTGGAAGCAGTGTGGATGCAGAGGATTACACTCCTGCGTTAATTAACATAGACGTTCTTTGTTCCTCAAGCTTCATATGGTCCTACTGGCATGTGAGTAAGACCCCAGGTCTGATACACACAGCTACATCAAACTATAACATACTAACGAAAAGGTTTTTCATTGAAATAATGCATAAATACTATTATATAATATAAACTTATAAATGTATTGGGTTCTTTTCAGTCTTATTTACCTGGACAGTTGTGTAAAGTTTTAGTTTATATTATACAATAGTATTTATGCATTATTTTAATGGATGCACAAAAAGCACTGAATTAAACTACAGTCTTCAATGAATAATAAAAACTCACTTTCACTAAACCTTGTGCTTTCTGTTACTTGACGCCTTTAGACATATTATTTTGGATTAAGTTTATATTTGTAACAGTGAGTTTGTGGATTTTATTTCAAATAAATAAAAAAATGGCACCAAAAGTTCGTGCCCATCCAATTAATTGATTCATCGAAAAAAGTAATATATCGAAAATAATAATAATAATAATAATAATAATAATAAATAATAATAATCTGCGAAATAATCGATTATGAAAATAATCGTTAGTTGCAGCCCTACTCTCGATGCATCACCTTCAACGACACTGACAGGAAAAATGTCATTAAAAATCATTTTACAGTCGTTCAGTTAATCCTTCTGCCTTTTGACCTACAGTTTTTCCCCCAGGCAAAAAAGAAGATTACTGTCGGTTGTGTAGTTTCATATCCTGTCAGCGAGACTGCTGGATGCACCTTTTCACATGGCATATCATGATGCTCATTGTTGTATTGTATTTTAAAAACACAATCAAATGTTTGCGATTAACATTTTCACCATTTAACTAAAACGATCTCAAACGTAACTACAGCGTGCTCGCTTCATTTTTCCTCGTGCTGGCATACACCTCAAAACCACACACACTCTAACGATGACCTTGCTTAATGGACCACCGAGAAGTTTTATCGATGTTTTAACGACAATTAATAATTCATCGTTAGCATCCCTGGAATGAATGCATGAACAACATGGTGGACAAGGTTGAGTAGGTCTGCTTTAATGACCAAATTGTGTTTAGTTTTTTTGCTTTTCCTTCACAGATAATGGATGGATACATTCCAGTTTAGTGGTATGTCTGTGTGGAGTGCACCTTTTAACATAAATCCACATCTAATAAGTCCCTCCATTTTTGCAATCGCAGAAATTAAATGCACAATCAAGCAAACGCTGCAATATTCAGAGGAGCTTGCAATTTTTATACATTTTCCGCAGATTTGGGCCATGATGTCATGTGACATCATCACAATTCGCATTCAGCTAAAGCCCTCTTCAATTCACATGCATCAAATATGACTACAGCTAAAAGGCTTTATTTCATCACTGTGAAAGACAATTTTGTGCAATTGCAATTTTGCCAATTTAAGTAGAAAAACAAAACACAGTGGCAAAATCAAATATTTTCAACAACAATCACCAAAAAACTCTGATATCTTGTATGAACAACAAAAGAAAAGCCCACGTAGATGAAATAAGATCATTAATAATCTATATGATTCATGTAATTTATGTTTTTATTACGTACTAGGGGGGAACAAAACATCTTCAGATTTTGTCCAGTCAATCCGAATTCCAGAGTATCCACAACTCTCTTTGTTTTTACATATGACAGCTTATATGAAAGGCTTGAGAAGTAAAATCAATGAGCCCAAGAAGCTAAATTAAGCGAGTCAGTGCAGGAAATGGAGCAGATCAGGAGCTCTTTCCCAGGACCTCATATTACTGAAACACTCAAAATATAAACACACAAATCAATGGAATTTATTGCTACTGAACTTTTCATAGGGTGTCCTGAAATGTGATGCACGTGTGTGTGTTTTTTGGAACCCCTGATGACTTGCTGTGTGCGCACTATTGTGAATGTAGCCTCTGGTCTGGTTTGGACTTTTTTGTTTAGTTTTTTCCATCAATGCCACCATGCTAGAGCACATGCAGCGTTACTTAATTGTGACTTTATTAAAGCCCAATAAACACGACTTTTAAAACCAGGCTGTCAAAAACCATTTACAGGGGAACTCTCGTTCCATATTACGTCTTGCTATGTAATAAACATTTGGTGGTAAACGCCTGGCAGGTCTTTGATATAGCCTAGGACACTTACAGTAGCAGACAACAATTTCAGCAAAAAAACGTTTTTTTAAACGAAACACACACCTGTCTGCAAGCCACGCTGAAAAATTCTGTGGAAACCTGATGTACTGTAAACAGAGAACCGTGACTGTTACTAGAGTTGCTTCGAACGGAAAAAAAGAAATGTAAAGACTTGGAAAATGTTCGTACTCTTAAATAAATAAAAAGTTTTTCTGTTTTTTTCTCTCTCTTTTTTATTTCACAATGTCTGACTCTCTAGCATTCACTAACTAACTTTAGTCACCCAAATAACTTGACCAGATTTGATCTGAAATTCAGGTTTTCTATTAGAACTATTAAAACTGAAGAATGTTCAGGAAGTAATTTTTCTTTGACTTTTTCTTTAGTCATTTCCTCTCACTGCCTAGTCTGCAGAAACACTAAGTAAAATAGTGAACGGACATTTCCTCAACTTTAAAGAGACAACATGCTTGAGTAGAGAGAGACAAGAGGGGTTTAAAGAATAAACACACACACACACACACACACACACACACACACACACACACACACTGGTAGGTTTAGCTAAAGCACACCAGGCCTGGGCCTCTGGGGTCTGATTCTGAAACACACAGCAGAACAAGCAGATGTTCTTTTTAGGATCTACAGAACTTTTGTGAAATTCATGTCAAATTCATAGTCACAGAGTAAGGCTAGGTCAGTTTTCACAAAAGTACTCCTACTTGTTTAACATCTCCTATTGTGTTGTGATTTTGAGAGGCTGGAGCCTGGTAGTTGCAGGGATTTATACAAAATTCAGTATTTATAGTATTCAGTTATATGATATATAAGGAATAACACGCTCCAGACCGTGCCGTTATATGAAAATAATGCACGGCAGAGTGATGTGACGCAGCATGAGTTAGTTGTGAACCTGAAGTGTATTATTGTCATGTGCTATTCCGCATTCGCTACTTCCTGTTCTCATTTATGTTATAGTCTGTCACCAGCCTCTGGGTTTTTTTTCACTCTTACTCTCAAAAAATACAGCACGGCATTTTACTGATAAACTGTAAAGCGTAAGCTCCTCCTTCCTGAGGACCTCCAGCGCTGATAACCATCGCAAAGCACCATGACTGTTATGCAGCACTGACACTCAAGACTCCTTCCAAAAATGTTAAATAAACATCTCCTAAGAAAAAAAACTTCACCACATCAACGATTATACATTTTACTTTGTTACACAACAACAGGTTTTTGTTTTTATTATTAGTCAGATATGAAGTCCCTGTCAGTGAGTTGTTACTATAGAATAAGCGCATTAATATTAATCTGTGGTTTGCCCTCCAGCGTCTGACCAAGCAGATGTGGTATAAGTTCCAATAAAGGTCAATCTATAAGGTAGGATCATTCAATTCAATTCCATTTACCTTGTATAGCAATGGACATTGTCCAAAAGCAACTTTAGAGAAATATAAATTCAGGATATAGATTTATGCCTAATGAGTAAGTCAGAGACGATATAAGGAAGAAACCTTGATAGGAACCAGACTCAAAAGGGAACCCATCCGCATCTGGGTAACAACGGATAGTGTGATTATAAATAAATCACTTCTATAAATGTGCTAATGCTACATGGTCAAATAGTGCAGTTGTGTAATCAGGAAATTCATTACAGTTTATACATGAAGTCTGCTTTGTTGAATGTCTCCACTGTTCACTGATGGAGACTTGAGTGCAAAACGCTTTGTGGTTATTTCAGTCCTAAAGCAATCATAACATAACTGTTCATATGGATTGAGGTCCAAAGTCATCTTTATGATTAAGTGGTACCATCCTCAGTAATCTGAATGATCTTTAGGATGCACCATGTCGAGCCATCCTCAGAAGCCACATGTGACTTCCAGTTGAGGAGAACTCCAACAGAACTCCAGCAGAAGAGGTCAGGCAAGATAAGATGTCTTATTGTTCTATTTATTTCTCAACAAAAAACACTTACTGTACACAGGAACGTGTAATGCAAGAACTAGATTGAACAACTGCTAATAAGGACTGGAACCTAGACCAAAAACACTGGCTTACACAGCCTAGTGTATATAAAACATGAAAGTGCTCTGCCATACTCACAAACAAGTACACATACACTCTCCTCCAAGCCAAAATGCAGTGGTTACACACCAAAGAGCAAAGCCGCCCTATCAGAGGAGAGTATATTGAAGGTTGCTATTTTTAATGTGAATGTTTCTGCTTTTCATAAGCAGTAAAAGAGGTTCACAAAAGAACAGGCCTGTGGTTTGTATACTTGTAACGAGGGCAGCTGCACGAGGTAGCTGTGTGAATAAGGTGCTATAACGAGCCATTAGTGTCTGTGAAGACATAACGAGACAAGCCAAGAACATGTAGTTTCCCAGCAGGATGTTGTTTTAGTGGCTAAATCACACCAAAACAGCCCAGTGACAGGAATTCTGTGATCATAGAGTCATGATTTGGTCTGGGTGTAGTGAGTATTTTTTAATTTACACCTACAGGTTCTACTGCAGAGAAAAACAAAATGGTTTCTGTGACAGTCATTCTTTTGTGGTTACGACAGCAAAGATAACAAATTCAGTTGTTGAATGAATGCTCCATAGAGGCAGCTTTTCATCCAGTGTTCCACATTTAAGATAGATTGTGAGTATGTAGGGTGGGACGGTGGCACAGAAGGTCACAGCTCCAGGCTGTGTAGACTTTCACACGTTCTCCCTGTGTCCATGTTGACAGTTGGTTTCCTCATCCTTCTTCAATTTCCTCCCACTTCTCAAAAACAAACCAGAGATCTAGACCCTAGTCCCATCCACGGTGTCCAGCCTCATGCTTAGGGCGTTTTCAGGCCTGTGGATCTGTGCTTTGTTCAAATTATTGCATTATTAAAACGTTCAAACGTTTAAAATGTTGCATTTTCTCTTCGGGCGGGTTCACTTTCGCAAGGCAACATTTCAAAGCGTGCCAAAATGTGTTTATGCAAGTCACATGTGAGTAAACTGTCCTCGGTGTTTTTATGCATTTTTGAAAGTTGTTCAGAAATATGTTCGTCAGACCAAATTTCAATGAGTCATTTGACCTCATCTTCGGTCCAAGTTAAACCGCGATTCATGTTGTGAGGCATCAGCAAAACAAATGCAGTTTCCATCAAGCATACACGTTGGTTCCTTGGTCCATTGGGTCGGATTGCTCCAGAGTTTGTTTAGATCGAGCCGAGACCACCGCCTGTTTTGGTGCAGATCCAAGCACGATTGCCGTGTCCATATACCGGTCAAAATTTTATACACACTTATTCTTTATTTATTTTTTCCACATTTTATAATAATAATGAAGTCACCAAAACCCTTAAAGTAAAAAATGACTCTTAAAGACTTAAAGTCATCAGAACTCTGGAGTAACACAAATGAAACTATAGGAATTATGTTGTGATAAAAAAAATCCCAAATAAATCAAAAGAATTTAATATTTTAGCATCTTCAAAGTAGACCCCCTTATTGCTAGAATTTCCAGAAATGTATTCTTGGCATTTTCTTGAGGAATCTTCCTGAGATGCTTTTAAAGTATACTAAAGGAGTTCACACCTATGCTGGACTCTTATTGGCTGCTTTTTGGAATAGAGTCATCTGTTTAAAAAAAGATTTTTTTGTAAATAAATCAATCACGTTAGAGTCAGCCTCTGAGAAGCTTCTGACTCTAAATCTAAAGGTAGCTCTTTTGGTGGCCCTGACATCTCTCAAGCGAGTAGGAGATCTACAAGCTCTCTGTTATATCCTATATCCGAGGCCGGATTCTATTCCTAAAGCGCCTACTTCTGCTGCCGAGCCAGTAGTGTCCAGTAAGGGATCTCTGTACTTACATCCACCGCTCAGGCCAGTGGCATAAATCTGAGCAGCTGCTGGACCGCTTTGGTGGCAACAGTAGGGGTGATGTTGTGTCGAAGCAGAGCATCTCTAATTGGATAGGGGAAGCAATCTCTATCGCTTATGAGCCACGCGGTCTCGCTTTGGGCATAACGGCTCTCTCCACTTGGAGGGTCAGCTCCTCGAAGGATTTGTCCAAAGGGGTACCATAGAGGATGTGTGTGCTGTGGCGGCGGTGCACACATTCATTCGGCACACATGTTCATTTGATATTACAACCTGGATATACGTTCCAACCCGGGCTTGAGTGTCTTGCAGTGAAACTTGGTCTCGGAACTTTTGAACAGGCCATACCTTCAGAATGACAGAGTGGGTATTCTCGTTCTCACAGCGTAACGCTCACACAATGTAGAGTTTTCTTTGAAAGGGAACCGCTGTGTTACGCATGTAGCCCTGTTCTCTGAAGAGGGAACGAGACATTGCGTAGCTTTGTATACTGGGTCATGCCTATGAATTGTGTCTTCACTTCAGATGATAAGGCTGACAGTGGTGCGCTTAATTGCTTCGGATACCGGTCATTCCTTTTCAAGGAACAGGTTTCCATGCATAAACCAGACGGTTTCTACTGAAAGAAGTGAATATGTCAGAACAATTATATTCATCTCTACAACAACGATTTCAAACATTTAATCTTACACCTTCAGATCAAAAGGTTTTTAAGATCATGAGAGGCATTTCAGTCAAGTGTCTCCAAACTTTTGATGTCTAAATGAACCAAACCAAGAGAGAAACTCACCACAACAATCAAACACTCCAAACGAACCAGGTGTGAAAAGGCCCTTAGTGTTCCACTGCAACCAGGATTAAATGGTTACAAGTTAAGGAATAACACACTTTAGACTGTGCTGTTATATTAAAATAATGCACACTGGGGGGACCATAACAGAATGGTCTAGAGCAGGGGTGTCAAACGTACGGCCCGCGGGCCTGAACCGGCCCACCAAGGGGTTCAATCCGGCCCGCAGGATAAATCTGAAAGTGAAAAACTGCAATGAGACATGAACTAGAATTTTTTTAATAAACTGCTATTCCTAAATTGTCTCTAGGGGTGCACTGTTTTAGACATGGAGCAGCTGAAAGAAGAAGAAGAAAAAGACAAAACAATTCTGAGATAGACACAGCTAATGTTCAGTGATTACTATGATACATCTACTTACTTTTGTACTCGCCTTTACACCCTCGTTAGCCAAAATGTCTTTGTCAAAAAGGAGAAAAGTAGATACTGAGTGTAGACTTTTCCAAGAAAAATGGACAGCTTCCTATTTATTCACAGAGGTGAATGGGAAACCTGTGTG
>JAOUWY010000043.1:6405499-6415567 GCA_025728095.1 Prietella phreatophila
TATATATCACGCTTAATTGCCACGTCACCTGATCATGGCAGGCCTATAAGTAGAGGCATGATTTTTCACAAGCTTCAGATATTGGTCACGCGTAGACAGACTTTCAAGGAGAGGTGTGAATTTATTTCCATGTAGTCTGAGGTTCAGGATTTTCACTTCATTTTATTCAGATCCAAAGTAACTAATAACTTGCTACTTGAGTCTTCTCATTGGATAGTATATTACTCTAACTCTAGTAATTATTAACATTTTACTTTTACTACAGCTTCATTCCTTTCACATGTAATAAATTACAACATCTTGGACAAGTGCTTCCCATGCTTAACTGCATCTCTTGAATTTTTTGAAACACAGAGTGAATTATTATTTTTTTGCTCACAGGATTATTATCTGGTTGTGTTGGGTGCTTGCTGATTTCAGATTAAGATGTGGGTGGAGTGAAGGTGTGTATAAAATGACTGACAGAAGGCCCAACCAAACACAAACAAGCACTCTGGATCATAATCCAGTTTTATAAACATTTTCTAAACAGTTTTTTCTAAACATTTTTGTGACTGATGTGCTTGGCAAGTCCTGGTATTAGTAAAAGATTACTTTTCCAGTCCTGTGATATAACATTAAGCTCATTTAGCTGGCTAACGATTAACACAGTGCACTGACTCACAGCAAGCATGTTCTAGAGGTGAAGGATAATTATTCCACAGTAATAGAAATGAGAATAGGGCTGGAGACAGAGTGGAAGCACAGTGTTACTTTGGCTAAGAAGTCAGTAGTTTGCATGAATTGAAAAAGACTAAACATGGTCCAAAAGAATGAGCATACAGAGCAAACATGTTCTCATTTCATTTCTCATATCATTAAGCATGGAAGCAATTTGGAAGACATTTAAATGACTCAGTCATGAACAAAGTGACTCTGCTTTAGCCCAGGAGATGAAGGAAAAGATAAGTGAGTATCTTCAGCATCACAATGATGACACGCAGCTTGAGCCAAGGTTTAAGGCTTTGATTCTCTTAAAATGAACCCGACTATGAAGACTTGTAGGCCTTAACATGCAATAATTACTCTTTCCTACTAAAATACATTGTTAGAAACACATTAAATATGTTCATTATTTTAAAAATCCTTAATAAACCTACGGAGGCCACATTACATGACATACACAGTGCACTCTGAGTCAATGATGTAAAATGGTTGCACTTGAGCACTCGCCCCCGCAGCAGGAAAAGTATGCCACTGTTCAAGTAAACATAATCAAACCCGTAAGCATCTTGTGTTTTTACCCTAAAACACCTAGAATACAATGTAAACAGCAATGGCGGCCTACGAGTACAAGGATTTAAATTTTTTTTAACATTTAGAGTGTTTTTGTATAGCGGATTTATGTAGCAGATGTCAGCGTTAATCTAATAAGCCATACAAGTCTTCATAGTCGGGGTTCCCTTTAAGGATGAAGTGAAGCAAAGTCTGCTGGATGAGGTGAGGAAATTGGACAATGATGGAAGTGCAACACAGATGTCTGGAGAAGAAAATTCAAGTCAAGGCAGGTCATCCAAAAAAATACAAAACTGACCAGACACAGCTGCTTTCCACCATACAAGGAGAAAAAGAAAAAGAAGTAACCTCAAGTCAAGCAGAGCTTTCTGCAAGTGACAAGATAAATGGTGAGTTCCTGGTATACAGTCAGATGTCAGAAGTCAGTGCTGATCAATCCAGTGCTGATCAAAAGTCAATCCACTTTCCTGGTGGAAAACAAATATGAGAACACTACCTCAACTATCTGGGTTTGCCAGTAAGTATCTGTGCATTGCTGCATCAAGCCATTCATCTGAAAGAGTCAGTGCTACAGGGTATGTTGCAAGCCCAAGGCGCTCAAGACTGACCCAGGAACACATTGATATGTTAGTGTTCCTTTTAACAAATCGATAAATGCAAAAAAATCTAACTTGTGGAAAAATTCTACTGAGCGTTATGTGAATATACAGCTTGTGTAACTATAAATTTGCTTTCCCCTCAAAATAAATCAACAAACAGAAATTGTGTCATGCAGCAAGATAATGACACTAAGCATGCAAGTTGTTCTACCAAAGAATGGTTAAAGTAGAAAAAAGTTAATGTTTTGAAATGGTCAAGTCAAAGTCTTGACCTTAATCCAATTGAAATGTTGTAGAAGGACCTGAAACAAGCGGTTCATATGAGGAACCCCATCAACATCCCAGACTTGAAGCTGTTCTGTACTGAGGAATGGGCTAAAATTCCACCAAGCCTATGTGCAGGACAGATCAACAGTTACCAGAAATGATTAGCTGCAGTTATTGCTGCACGTGGGGGTCACATCAGGTACTGAAAGCAAAATTTAACATACTTTTACCTGTCACAGATATGTAATATTGGATCATTTCCCTTAATGAATAAATGACCAAGCATAATATTTTTGCCACATTAGTTTAATTGGGTTCTCTTTATCTGTATTAGGACTTGTCTGATATTTTAGATCATATTTATGCTGAAATATAGACAATTCTAAAGTGTTCAATAACTTTCAAGCACCGCTGTAAAACTCATTAATGATTCATAATATGGTAGGCTACATATATGAAACACTTTTTATTCTAAACCCGGAAGCTGGGCAAGCATGCATTGGTTTAGCAATGCGGGTACCACTTGCTAATTTTTAGATGCATTTTGTCCAGCAATAAAAATCTGTATCATGGCACTGCATTGCATGGGAATTCATTTTAATACCATTATACCTCCTAGCCCTATAAGCTTTATCCTTTGATACACTTCCTATTAAAACTAATATGTGAGTTTGTGTGGGATTATGGTTCCGGAGTTGTGTATAAACATCAGTCCACTCAGGCTGAATGTTATGACGCAAAGACATGAAGCAAAGATGCAAAATGAGCCGCTGGACATAAAGAACACAAGCAACAGACATCAACGATTTAAAGTGAAAGAGCCCGAGAGAAAGTGTGACTGAGTTGGATGAAGAATGCTTATCCCTACTTTGCAGAGCACTCTGGGTAATGCTACACACACCACAGAGAGAAAGTACAATCCAGCAACACAGCAGGAAATAAAATGCCATGACTTCAATCTACAACCTACTGAAAAGGCACCAGCTTTACCAATAATGGGCCTCATTTATCAAGCTGGATATGAGCAGATTTATCTGTAGACTGTATGAGCATTTACTTAAGAAATTTGGTATTCATGGCGATCACATAATTTCAGAAAATCTTTTGTATCGTACTTATGCTCGTAAGTGTGTGTAAATGTATGTGTAAGAAGTTGAATTAATGTATACCTCATCTGATCCACTTCAAATCAAGTCAAGTTTAAACAGCTTGTCTATTTGTTACACCCAGTCATTTTGTATTAATGGCATTAACGGAAAAAAAAATAAATATGAAAAATAAAGAAAGCAAGCCAACATAAATGAAGACAAACAAGAGCAATCTATGTCTACATTTACATGGACAGCAGTAATCTAATTATTGACCTATGTCTGAGATAATAATGCGATTGAGGTGTTTACGTGAGTCGCTTTTAGAATACTCCTGTCATGTTCCCGTTTTACATGTTTTAGAAAATAATTAGATTAACAGTCTATACGGTACCTTAACAAAGACAAACTGTATGTTGATGGGTGAAATTCTGGAAATTCCCTCCAGAATTTCACGCATCAACATACAGTTCGTCTTCATTAAGGTACCGTATACAGTTTTGGGTGTTTTTACTTAATTTTTTTTACATACATTAAGAGTGGATTATTGTTGTCCATGTAAACGCAGCTACTGAGTGATTGGCATTCATCAACATACTCTCACAAGTTTGTTCGGTTTGGCTTATGCAAACATTTACACACAAGTTTATTAAAAGATTGATAAATGAGGTCCATTGTGTAAATATTGCATATAACACGTAATTTTGTAGTTCTTATTGTTAATATGCATAACAACAATGGGCCCCTATTACATTAATATATAGCTGTGGAAAATAACTAAAAAGCAAAAGCAGAGATTTAAAAAAAAGAAGAGCTTGTGAGAAAGAGAGAGAGAGAGAACAATCACTTTTAACTCCTCAAATAATTTCATTTACATCCAGCTGCAACTTTATTTCTTCCATGAGTGCACAGACTCAAACCCCCACCATTTTGTCTTCTACTGTCAATTCTAAGCCACAAAACCACAACCAAACAGTCCAGAGGCCCATCCTGAAAAAACAGACTAAAGCCAGAACACCAACATACAAAATGACCCGTACTTAAGAATGAACCACAGCATGATCTTTGACAACAGGGGCATGGCTGGCCAAAATGGCGGTCATGTAAGCCCTGGTTGTAGAAGGAGCCCACCCTGCTGAGAAATGTCTTTGTAAGAACTCCAGGACTGTTGCTATTGTGCAGTTCTTTGGGTGTACAGTGGATCCCCTCGGATGAGAATCTCCCAAGGAGTGCCATCTAGCAGAGATATTATCTCTGAGAACCATATTCGAGCTGGCCAATAAGGTGCTATTTGCAGCAGACATAGACTGTCTTGGCGAACTCTCACTAGGACTTGTTCGAGAAGAGCTTCTGAGTGTAGGTGGCAGACTCATGCATGCTCCCATAGAGCAAAGAGAAAAGCATCCCATTATCATTCCATGGAAAAGTCACATAGCTCTTCTGATCACGAAACACTTTCACAAACGTGTCAGACACCAAGGCCATCTGTTTACTGAAGGTGCCATCAAAAATGCAGGATTCTGGATCATTGAGGCAAAGAAAAGCATTCATAGTGTGATTCACAAATGCATGATACATCAAAAACTCAGAGGAAGAGTTGAACAAAAAATGGCAGATCTTCCACTGGATCGGCTTGCCACTGATCCACCCTTCACTTATGTCGGCCATGACGTCTTTGGGCCCAGGATGATCACCTCTCGAAGCACTGGAGGTGGCTTGGCAAACTGTAACAGATGGGTAGTCATTTATACCTGTTTGAATATTCGAGCAGTGCACTTTGAGTTGATTAATTCTCTTGATGTACCCACCTTTATCAATGTCCTCTGGCACTTCTTTGCCATAAGGGGTCCAGCAAAAAAATTTGATCAGACTGTGGCACAAATTTCAAGGTGTTTGTAAGCAGCTGGGAATGTTTGCATGGGAGCCTAGCTTTAGGAACTACTTGAGTGAGGAGGGATGTCACTGGATCTTTAACCCCCCTCATTCATTTCATATGGGAGGAGCTTGGGAGAGACTTATTGGAGTTGTGCATCACATATTAGACTCCATGTTGCTTCCAAACAGTCACTCTCATCGCATTCATTTAATGCCGGCAACAGCCTTGGCAAAAGTTTCTGCTTTTATGAATGCAAGACCTCTTGCACCTATCTCAAGTGATCCAGACTCTCCAGCCCTGTTGACCCCAGCTACACTTTTGACCCAGAAATTCGGTTTTATTGTCTCCTCCTCCTGGGGACCTTGGCAGGATCGTTGTCGCCAGAAATGGAAGCAAGTTCAACAACTTACCAACACCTTTTGGGAAAGGTGGTGATGCCAGTACTTCAGAGTCAGCGCAAATGGCTTACAAACAGGCTTAACATCAAAGAAGGAGATGTAGTCCTTATGAAGGAATCTCAAGTCAAAAGAAATGACTGGCCTATGGCTTTTGTCACTAAGGTATTCCTAGACATGAGAAGGTCAGGACAATTGAAGTCAAGATCACCAAGGATGGGAACTGTAGAACTTATCTGAGACTTGTGTCCCAAGTGATTCTTCTCCTGTCTCCAGAAGAACATAAGAACTGATATTATTATAATACAATTATAATTTGTTTATTTTATTTATTTAAGGAAAAAAAACATTGTCATTGTTTATAGTGGTGTTCTAAAATACCAGATGGGGAGTGTTCTGACTCTTTAAGTAGTTATTTAACTTGTTTTATTTCATTGGTTAAATGTGTCAGGTACCTTAGGTTAGAGCTCATGGCAGCCATTTTAGTTTCACTACACACAGCATTGATGCAGCAGCAGATGTCTGTCGGATAAAAAGGAATATTATTTTATTTCATGCCAAAGAGGCAATCATCTGTAAGTTTATTTGCTTATTTAATATCAAATATGTTTAAAGGAGCATTTCATGGAATTTAAAACATTTGCTGTACATTTAGCGAAAGAGGTTATAGTTACCTCTCTTTTGTATAATAATCTCGGGCTGTGTTTGCTTTCTTAAAATTTTTGTTCATTTTGTAATACCTTGACCTTTATACTTAATGTGTGTTTTTTGTGTGTATTGTAGTGTCAAAAATTGTCGTTGTGAAATTAAAATACTGAAAAGGAATTATTTTGGTTTCGAACTTCCTTCCATCCTCGACCTGCTTAGATATCAAGGTGCATACTACTTGCAACAGGGGCAGAATAATATTAATATTAATTATCTGGGCTGGCTAGGCTAAACTTCTACATGTCAGTGATATAAAACTTGCCTTCACTGCTCCTGGAAACATCTGTAATCCAGGTGCACATGTTCTGTAAAATTCCATTCTGAATAATACCCCAACACAGTACAATTTCATTTTTGTGCTCCAACCTACAAACAATTGTAAACATACTCCAAAGTGGCCTATAATGTCCAGTTATGTATTCCATTTGCGTTTAAGAGAATTTCATGGGTACATTATGCATTCTATGTTCTCTGATGCTTTGAGAGAGAGCGTACCCATCAAATCTTTTCAGCCTCTTATCCATGGCAATGTAACAAATGGTCTCAGTGGGCATAGGTAAGGTCTGATTCATGTAACGGTAGTTACCGGCATATTTCCATTACGCAAAGGAAGATTAATGTCTGCTGGCTTATGCTGACCAGGCAGTTCACACACACACACACACACACACACACACAGACACACACACACACACACACACACACACACACACATACATACCCATACACACAGCAATACCTGTGTCAGCAACAATGCCACAACTGTATCTTTCAAACTGCATAAAGGATCTCCATCGACAGAGAACTTTTTGATGTAAACAGTAGGAAAAATATCTATGAACCTACAGCAACCCCAAACAACCAAGGCAACTCCAGCAAAAATGGTCCCTAATTTGTTAACCTAAATCTTATACTCAGACATTTGCATACATATTTATTTCTCACCACACATTATTAACTAAATTGGGCAAGAGTCTGGAAATTGATGTGCTCCATCCAGAGCTTCTATGAACCTCAACACATTCATTGCTGTACTGTTTGGTCAGTGAGCTGGCAGTGAGATGTAAATTATCCTCAGTGAATGGGACTGGATCAATGTGCTGCCACATCCTGTGCCCAACAGGCAGCACACAAAAAGGGGCTTTGAGAGAGGAAAGCCAACAATTCATACACCATAGACCAAACACCATCATACCCAAGCATAAGGACAAATACAATTGCACACACATGCACAATTGAGCTGCTGCTAATACTAGCAACACAGCTAACAAGGCATCCTGCTGAGATAAGCTCTTTGCTAACAAAGAGAAGCTCAATACAGTCATTTACACAAACCCACAAAGCCATGCACTCAGCAGAGTACACACTAATGATAATAAAACAGTGGAGAACTGCAATTATGTATGTATTGGAGTTGCTCTGAATCTGCAGGTCTTTCTCTATCTTCACTGTTAAAACTGTATATTTGTGTATCTATGTTGTAATCTCCACTGCACCTGTAATCTGAAATGGAATACTGAATGTTTGCTTTTTACATTATGATGATCATTTAATAATTTGATCCTGGTACTATTCTTATGTTAGAAGTTCTCTAAAGTCCTTGAAAAAATTGTGATAAAGGATTTCATCATCAAGAACCACAGCCAGAAAACATTTTTTTTTTTTTTTAAAACAATCACTTTCTAATCATCACCACCATTCATTTGTAAAGTGTTCAATTTGACACTTTGTGGTAGGCCTATTTAATCTTTGTAAGTCAAAATCATAATTTTTTATAAAATCATTATACAAAAGAAAATGTCAGGACATCTGTCCGTGAACTGAATCTCAAGAGAAAGTGGGTCATACAGCAAGACAACGAACCTAAGCATACAAGTCGCTCTACCAAAGAATGGTTAAAGAATAATAAAGTTAATGTTGTGGAATGGCCAAGTCAAAGTCCTGACCTTATAGACCTGACCAAATAGAAATGTTGTGGAACAACCTGAAGCAAGCAGTGCATGTGAGGAAACCCACCAAAATCCCAGAGTTGAAGCGGATCTGTACTGAGGAATGAGCTAAAATTTCTCCAAGCCGACGTGTAGGACTGATCAAGTATTAACGGAAACATTTAATTGCAGTTATTGCTGCACAAGGGGGTCACACCAGATACTGAAAGCAAAGGTTCACATACTTTTGGCACTCACATGTATGTAATATTGCATCATTTCCCTTAATAAATAAATGACCAAGTATAATATTTTGTCTCATTAGTTTAATTTGGTTTGATTTATCTACTTTATGAAAATCTGAATGTTTGTTGGCTAGATTTACGCATAAATATAGAAATTTCTAACTTTCTCAGAAACTGGTACATTGGCGCTTGAGACATAACATCACTTACAGCCCATCCTTCATTTATATATCTGTTAATTGAATGATTTGTGAGGTTTGTTATACAGTATCTCACAAAAGTGAGTACACCCCTCACATTTATGTAAATATTTGATTATATCTTTTCATGTGACAACACTGAAGAAATGACACTTCGCTACAATGTAAAGTAGTGAGTGTACAGCTTGTGTAACAGTGTACATTTGCTGTCCCCTCAAAATAACTCAACACACAGCCATTAATGTCTAAACCACTTGCAACAAGTACACCCCATTCTCCGGTGTCATGTGACTTGTTAGTGTTACAAGGTCTCAGCTGTGAATGGGTAGCAGGTGTGTTAAATTTGGTGTCATCGCTCTCACACTCTCTCATACTGGTCACTGGAAGTTCAACATGGCACCTCATGTCAAAGCATTCTCTGAGGATCTGAAAAAAAGAATTGTTGCTCTACATAAAGATGGCCTAGGCTACCAGAAGATTGCCAAGACCCTGACACTGAGCTGCAGAAAGGTGGCCAAGAGCATACAGCGGTTTAACAGAACAGGTTCCACTCAGAACAGGGCTCACCATGGTGGACCAAAGAAGCTGAGTTCAGAGGTTGTCTTTGGGAAATAGACGCATGATTGCTGCCAGCATTGTTGCAGAGGTTGAAGGGGTGAGGGGTCAGCTCATCAGTGCTCAGACCATACGCCGCACTGAATCAAATTGGTCTGCATGGCTGTCGTCCGAGAAGGAAGCCTCTTCTAAAGATGATGCACAAGAAAGCCTGCAAACAGTTTGCTGAAGACAAGCAGACTAAGGACATGGATTACTGGAGCCATGTCCTGTGGTCTGATGAACCAAACTTATTTGGTTCAGGTGGTGTCAAGCGTGTGTGGTGGCAACCAGGTGAGGAGTACAAAGACAAGTGTGTCTTACCTACAGTCAATCATGGTGGTGGGAGTGTCATGGTGTGGGGCTGCATGAGTGTTGCCGGCACTGGGGAGCTACAGTTCATTGAGGGAACCATGAATGCCAACATTTACTGTGACGTACTGAAGCAGAGCATGATCCCAGCATGTATTCCAGCATGATAATGACCCCAAACACACCTCAAAGACGTCCATTGCCTTGCTAAAGAAGTTGAGGGTGAAGGTGATGGACTGGCCAAGCATGTCCCCAGACCTAAACCCTATTGAGCATCTTTGAGGCATTCTCAAACAGAAGGTGGAGGAGCACAAGGTTTCTAACATCCACTGGCTCCGTGATGTCGTCATGGAAGAGTGGAAGAGGACTCCATTGGCAACCTGTGAAACTCTGGTGAACTTCATGCCCAAGAGGGTTAAGGCAGTGCTGGAAAATAATGGTGACCACACAAAATATTCACACTTTGGGCCCAAATTGGACATTTTCACTTAGGGGTGTACTCACTTTTGTTGCCAGCGGTTTAGACATTAATGGCTGTGTGTTGAGTTAGTTTGAGGGGACAGCAAATTTACACTGTTACA
>JAOUWY010000043.1:6492354-6502459 GCA_025728095.1 Prietella phreatophila
CCGACTCAGAAGGGAACCCATCCTCATCTGGGTAACAACAGATAGTGTGAAAAAGTTCATTATGGATTTATATGAAGATTTATATTGCCAAGCCACACACAAATTTATGGAGATACTAGAGATACAGATTTTTTCTGCCTCTGGATGGAGCTCAAAGTTTGACCCAGTGTTCATTTCACCAGCTTTGTAAAATTGAGTTTACTCAAACAGTTTACCAAGTTTATTGGTAATGCACTAAAATATTCCTCAATATAATGAAGAATTTGGTCATACCCACTCAAAGGAGGTTTTTCCTTTTCATTTTTACTATTATCTACAATTTTTATTATCATAAAGAAGACATTGTGGTGGCTGTGGCTCAGGTGGGAGAGCGAGTATTTATCACAGGGTTGGCGGTTCAATCCCCGGCCCACATGAATCCACATGCCGAAGTGTCTTTATTCAACACACTGTGCCACAAGTTGCTCCCGATGGCAGCCAAGCACCTTACATAGTAGCGCTGCTCCCGTTGGTGTGTGTGTGTGAATGGGTGAATGAGAGACGGTGTAAAGCACTTTGCAGAACCACTAAGGTTAAATGGTGCTATATAAGTGCAGCCCATTTACATTAACATTATGAAATAACATTTTTAATTTACCAGGTTAATTAAGTAACCAGAAAAGCTGTTAAACAAACACTTAACTGAGTATCTTTTCAACCAGTTTCATAAGGGAGCTTCACCCAAGCCAGTGCATACATGGACCTCACACGGCCTTTGTGCAATGCTGCATTGACCTATTAACATAGGAGCAGTTAGAGCTTTTAAAGCAGTTAAAGTTACCTGGAAACATTTAAGCTCGAAACCTACATTGTTACATACACTCAAATTCTTGTTTGCCTTATAAAATTGGTTTGTTCTTAATATAGAGCAAACTGAATCCACAGTATTCCTATGGTGATCTTTAGGCTATCCATGCAGGGCCATATTCAGCAGCAGTGAGTGATTTTCACTTACAGGATAGATCAGGCAAGTCTGGAGAGCAGAAGGAGTCAGGATCACTGGTATCTCAGGAGTATCATTTGTAGCTCGAGAGAGAGAGAGCGGGGAGGCATTACTGTCTCTTTCATTGAGAGTGACACTAATCAATTGTGAGCTCCTCTATGTGGAAGAAGGTAGTTTGCGCTTTCCTCCGAATGTCAGCTGCCCTGTGAACAGCACAAACAGTGGGAAAAAAAAAAAGATGCGGTGGCTATCTTCAAATATGCTCTCCTAGTTAATGGGTAAATTGGCAAATGAGCAAATTGGAGAAAAATGGGGTAAGAATCTGTATAGAATAAAATCTATATAGAATAATAAATTGATCTCCTTTGCTTGTGCCATGATACACTTCCACAAACATGTATTGTGACAATTAGACTTTGATATAAAATGGGGCGCTCACACACACCTGATTGTCATTCCATAGATTGGAAAAAAAATAGGGAATCTAATTTTACCTTCCAATTAACTACTATCCTAGAGGTTCTCGCACTTTTGCCACTCACAGAAATTTTATATTAGATTATTTTCCTCAATACATAAATCACCAAGTATAATATTTTTGTCTCATTTGTTTAATTAGGTTCTCTTTTTCTATTTTGTGTGAATCTGATGATATTTTGTATTGTAGGAGTGGTGGACAGTGAGGACATCCCCTTGAATCTCAGTAGAGAATTACTACAGGAAAGTGCTCTCATCAGGTGAAACATGTTCTCTAATTTACTGCATTTAATTAAAAGCACTTACAGTTCAGAAAGTGCAAGAAGCAGTGCAGTCATTAAAGATTCCTAACCTTTCAAATTTTGCTGTTTAGTAAAACAAAAAACTAAATAAAAAATTATTAGCTCATTATTTGCTCTTTTCTTTCTGTTCCTCAGGAAATTGCGAGATGTGCTACAGCAGCGAATCATTCGTTTCTTGTTGGACCAGAGCAAGAAAGAGCCAGAGAAATATACTCGCTTCTTCGAGGACTATGGGCTTTTTATGAGAGAAGGCATTGTCACCAGTGCCGAGCAGGACCTTAAGGTTAGAGAGACCACAAATTGTGCATTTCATCTGTACTCCATGACCCGGACCCAGATAAGTGGAAAAAATGGGTGGGTGTATGGATGCTTATACGGACCATTCTCAAATAATTTTTCACATGGTGCTTCAGGCAAAAATAAATTTTCTCATGGTGCCCCTTTGAAAATGTTTTATTAAATCACAAAGATTTTTTAAGCAACTGCCAGAGGTAAATGCAAGAAATATATTTACATAATTATGATTTAGTATAATTTACAAAATTATAATCCCATAACTGTGATACTGCGTTTGCATGTAAGCTCACATACTGATAACAGTGTCTCCCCAGCATCATGCATAACCCTTGAAAAGTACAGCGCTAGTGGTAAAAAAAAAAAAAAAAACATATAGGAATGACACAGATGAGCTTCCACAATGCTTTAATTTTAGATGTGAATATAACATGGTGTGTTGATGGGGTGTTATATATTCTAGCAGAAATTCAGTAAAATCGGGTATGATTTTGGTTTGTGTGCACTCATTTATATTTATGAAATTTGGCAGACGCCCATATCCAAAGCAATTTTCCATTGAAGCCTCTATCAGTAAAAAAAAATCCCGGTACTGGTTTGCCAGGTCATAGACTAAGTCTTAAAACTCTGTTGTGAGGTAATAGAGTAAGAAAAAAAAAACAGACAACAATAATTTTATTTTTTTTAAATGAAAAGAGCTAATGTTAATAATTTAGGAAGAGGCTCATTTATGAGTTTTTAGACTAATTTGAAGTCCGCCAGTGACTCAGCTGTTTGGGCATCTAGGGAGAGTTCCGTCCACCACCTAGGTGCCAAAACCGAACAGAGTCTTGATGCATGCCTTCCTTGTGCCCTGAGAGATGGTGGCACCAGTCTAGCAGTGCTAGAGGTTCGGAGGGAGCGTGGTGCAGTGTGGGGTGTGAAGTGATTTGAGGTAAGTGGGTGCCAGTCCATTTTTGTCTTTGTAGGCAAGCATCGGAGTTTTATATCTGATGTGAGCAGAGGAAGCCAGTGGCTTGAGCATGGATGCAATGGGTTGGTGTTGGAGAACCTAGGAAGGCTGAAAACAAGCCGAGCAGCTGCATTCTGGATCAGGTCAAATGATGCTCAGAGGTAGACCTGTCAGGAGTCAGTTTCTGAAGTCCAGTCTCGAAATGACAGGAGACTGAATCAGCACCTGAGTCACCTGTATGGATAAATGATGCAAAGGAGAAATAAGCATGAGCATATCAGATTAGCAATGTGAGAGGAAAAGGACAGTTGGTTGTCCATCTCTCAGGGCACAAGGATAGTCATAATGACAGGGAGGAGGTTTTGTGAGATGGTCTGGAGCACTGTGAAGGGGACTGGTTCCAATGGGCAGGTGGTGAATCCCAGGACAAGATGACCTGCAGGACCTCTTCTGTTCGTAGATTAGAAATATGTACCAGTGAAGGACAAGGGGAATCTTCATTGGGTAGGAGTTCGGGTCTGGCGGTTTACTTTCAGTCATATCATAAAAGGTGGCAAAGTCATCAGCAGTCAGGGAGGATGGAGCAGGAGGAGCTGGTGGGTCCACTGCTACCTCTTCCTACAATCCAATGAAAACATATTCCCTTATAAGCAGAGTATAATGCTCTTGCATTGTGCATAAGCAGCATATTTATCGCATCTGGCTTAATGACAGCGATTAAGACAGCATCTGGCTTAGACAGCGATCATGCTGCACTGAGTGGCTTATTAACCATTTAGTCTGTAAAATTTGGAACTCTGATGTCACCTCTATCTAGTCTCTCCCAATGTGAACTAGGAAAAAAGAATATAACAGGAAAGTGAATTTCAGAAAACTCATTCAGAAAGTCAGAAAGATCAACATTGTTCTTTCTTTTGCAGTCTATGGTAGATTAACCACACAATCTGTATACCTAATAGTTCAATTCAGTTTTATTTGTAAAGCGCTTTAAACAATGGACATTGTGTCAAAGCAGATTTACAGAAATTCAGGATATAGATTTTAAATGTATGAATTTATCCCTATTGAGAAAGCCAGTGGTGAGGAAAATAGGAAATATGGAAAGAGGTACAGGGTCACAAGTCTCTACAGTAACAATTTCTTTTAGGAGCACTTCTGCTCCTAATTACAAAAATTTAGGAGCCCAGTTGAAGTTAAGTTTTTTTGTTTGTTTGTTTGTTTTTTTGAGATTGTAACGTTAATGTGCCACAATATAATACAGAAGTAGGCATGAGAAAACTTGAGCTTGTCAATTATGACAGAATTTAGGAACATAGTGTGAGCCATGACAAATTAATTTACCTTCTGATAAACTAAATGTAATATTTTCAGTTAATTTTTACAGACTGTATGCAAAAAAACAACTGTTAACTACCTTGGAAACAAATACAACAAACATCAATGTTCAGTCTTTGAAATCTGCTCCTCTTAAATATATTTAAAGCTACACTGTTAGACATTTTTCACCATCATCTTTCTGAGCTGGAGTCAGTTCTCAAACTGCTGTATGTATTTTGTGTATATATTTGAATAATCTCATATAGGATGTGATTGAGTTCATTTATCCGCCAGATGCAAAGTGCTTTAGTTTAATGGTGTTCATTAGGGTTGCTCCAATCAGGATTTTTTTTTTACAACAGAAACTGATCCAGATCTGATCCTTTTTTTGTTTAAGCTTTAAATTATTTAATTTATAACTAAGTACATTTTCTGTCTTTACATTTAGTAGTTTTAATTTGGTTCATCAGTTCTTCCTTTTAGATCAGCTCCCCAGGACAGTGTTGCCATGTCTGCTGATAATATTGTGTTTTTAGGGGGATTAAATAAAAAAAACATGGAAACTGTGGTTGACTTTTCTAGTGATATCTGGCAACTGTGATTTTAAATTAAGTGAATGCACTGTGTATTAGAGTTAGTGAAGAGCATGAAGAAAAGCAGCAGCGTACTCCTCCTGAACAGTTGCTACTCTTGATTGGTGAGGAATTATTTAATAAAGAAGTTTGAATTAAACCCACCTTGTAGTGTTAGCATTATTATTAATCTACTCGTGCCCAATGCTGCTGTGTCTACACGAGCATGTCACAGTCGCAGGTTCAGGTCATTTTGTGGGATCAGTAAAAGATGGCGGTTTGTGAGATCAGCAAGTTGAGAGAAGCAGATGATGTACAGTGTTACTCTTCATCATGATGGCTTCTTTGCAGTATTTACACACTTGTTTGGTTGACTGAGGTGATGAAAAGCAGTGTGAAAGTAACTGTTGTGTGGTGTAGATGCATTTTGGACTTCCTGTAGTTTTTATTCTGATTGTATTATACAACTTAGAACAGGTCACTCGCACCGGTGTGCATATTTATTCACAGTCGCACAAAATACTTTTCAGTGAAATGGTGGCACTGCAGAGTCGACCCTGGGTCATCAAGTCCCACACAAACAAACTAAAGCGTAGCTTCTTACCCAGAGCTGTAGCTTCCACCCCCATACCTCCCCAGTCCCCTATGGCTGCTAAGGACTGTATACTACTTTAAATAACTTTTTATAATATAGTCTGTTGCTGTACATTTGTTTTTATTATAGTACACTGTCACTTATCGATATGCAATATACCTCCAATGATTTTATATCAAATGTGCAATGTATGCATTTCAGTTATCATGTGCAGTATCTGTATATATTTTACACTATACTTCTTTTTTACTTATTCTTAATTCATTATTTTTAAACGCTTTAATTTTAAGTGTAATGTGTAAGTGTACTTTGTTGCTTTCTGTGATGTGTTAGAAATGACAGAAACACTGACGAAACTGAACAACTTTTTAAACACCTTCACATATGGAGAGAGGAAAAAGATGCTAGCCAGCTTTTACAAGCGACTTTTTTATGAGGACAGGACATCACACCTCACAGCTGAAACACTGACTAATGACCGCAAAGTTTCTCAAGGGCGCAAACATGATGTCCTATACGTGTTCATCAGCTACTATGTTTTAAAATTAATTGGTCATTTAATCCACCCCTGAACTTGGATCGTTCATGTCTGTTTGAATTTACATCCTCTACACTGCTGGAGGACTCTGATGCACTTACCAATTGTAATAGTAAATAGCAATAGTAAGCTAATTATAAAAAAATAAGCTGAGAAGAGATGAAAACTAAAAAGACTTTTCTGTAATTATTACTTATTTAGAGATTCATGTTTAATAAGTGAATACTTACAATCACACCCAGCGCACAGTTTAGCAGACAGTTTCTATGCATGAAAGTTTCTAGGTACCACTTCATATTCTAATAATCAGTTAAATGTTCATACCTATTAGTAATGGGAATTTATTTAATTATAACCATTTGAATTGCAGTTTAATGTTCCCTATACACGTTTTTACATGTTAGAATGGTATCTTGTGTTTTTAATTATTTTAATTTTCCATACATCAGGAGGACATAGCCAAGCTGCTCCGCTTTGAGTCCTCAGCATTGCCTGCTGGACAGCAAACCAGCCTCACAGACTATGCCTCACGCATGAAGGCAGGCACCAGGAACATTTATTACTTGTGTGCTCCCAACCGCCATCTGGCTGAACACTCCCCATACTTCGAGGCCATGAAAATGAAGGACATGGAGGTGAGCCCAAAATCTTACAAGTCAGAAGATATGTCAAGATTAAATAAAATAATGGTTGGAACTATGGGGGGAAATGTGCATCCCAGTCTTACAGCTTTCACTATATTACAATATTTATATAGCTTACTTTACATATACAGTCATGTGAAAAAATATGTACATTCCATGGAAATTGTTGGACAAGCAAACATTTGATCATCTTTGAAACAGTGCCTATTAATAATGTTGATACACTTGAACAAAACCACAAGGAAACATTTATTTTCACTAATGTATTCAAAAGAAATAGCATTAGATTTGATATTCTTCTGTGGAAAAAGTAAAAACACCCTTGGCATCACAAGGTAGTATTGCCCCCTTTAATACTTCTTGTAGGCATTTTTCATTATTGTCCACCAGGCTTACTGAAATGTTTTAACACTCTTCCATGCATTATTCTTTCAGCTACACAAGGTTTTGAGGATTTTCTTGCATGTTCTACTTGTTTCAAATCCCCCTACAACAATTCAATGGGATTCAAATCCGGGCTTTGACTAGGCCATTCCATTTCCCTCCAATTGCTCTTTTTGAGCCATTCCTTTGTGTATTTGCTAGTGTGCTTAGGATCATTATCCTGTTGAAAGGTCCTTATCCTTTTAGTTCAACTTCAGCTTTCAGACAGATGGCCTTGCATTATATTTATGCACTCTTTGATATGATGCAGAATACATAGTTGAATCAATGAATGCAAGCTGACCAGTCCCTGAGTCTGCAAAGTAACCCCAAACCGTAACATTTCCACCACCGTGCTTCACAGTTGGTATGCGGTGCTTCTCCTAAAAAGTTGTCTTTGGTCTACGCAAACATGTCTGCTGTTACTGTGGTCAAAGAACTCTCTTTGATTTGTCTGTCCAGAGCACATTATTCCAAAAGACCTGATCTTTTACTATATGTAATCTTGCAAAGGTTTTATCCTGGCACGCCTCCCATGCAGGTCAAATTTGTGCATTCGCATTCTGATTGTAGAAGCATGCACTTTGATACCAACAGTTCATTACTTACTAGCAGGTCCTGTGATGAAATTTTAGAGACTTCTTTTTGCATCAGACAAAAAAAAAATGGCTGCTCTTGGGCTGAATTTGCTGGTGCGGTCAGTCCTGGACAAACTGGCAGTCGTTTGAAATCTGTGCCATTTGTAGATTATTTTCTTTACAGTGGAATGATGTATTTTAAATAATTTAGAGATCTTTTTAAAACCTTTAAGATTCATAGGCATCCACAACCTTTTTTTTCTGAAGGCCTTACAGAACTCTTTAGATCTTGGCATGATGACACCACACACCTCAATAACAAAGGGTACATCAGACACTAGATATGAGGTTTAACCCTCTTACCTCGTATGGTCGAAAAACCGTCTTTCCCGTCTTTGATCTCTTCCCGTAAGGACGATAGATCAGCTTGATCGTCTATGCCAAATCCCCGTAAGGCCAATTATAGCGGTTTTACAGTGTAAACGTTATCCCCGTATATAGTCCGGTATACCGACATTACTCTGCTATAATTCCTTACTTATTTAATTATTCTTTTTTGACCCGGAAGGTTGATGATGTCACGACGTGAGTACGTTATTACCCCATCATAACGATCCAAGTGTGAATATTGGTGTACTATTAGAAGTGAACTAAAAATGCCAAAGTGAAAAGCTAATCATGTTCCAGCAAAAGTTAAACCTACAGTGAACACAGGTACATATAAAACAGTGGAAAAAAAAAGAAAACATACACAGTTACACAAGCGAGAGCGAGGATTTTAGATTGTGACAACAGTGAAAGTTCAGGCGATGTTGAAACTGAAACTGATAGTGACGCAAACTCATGATTCAGACTGTGATCCGTCATCATCTTCAGCATCAATCAGTGTGACTGACGCTGCAGGGGTTTGGAGTCATAACATGACCATCTCTGTGCATTCGTGAAAACACTACCTGCTGCTCTGATTATCACCAGAAACTTGACTTTTGGCGCTAAAATGCATTTATTTATTTATTATTTACGCTGCTGCTCATATGGTACTTCTAAATGAGTAGAAGGATTTTAGCGGGCATTTTTTTGTAATTTCTCTAGTTAAGAATTGTGCTCTTAAGTTTAGTAAAAACACTGAACTGCTTCATTTTCAAAGTAATATTACAGAAATTCATAATTATAAGTTGTTTCAAGACCTAAAAATGTTGAAATTAAAATGTTGATTTTGGCCCAGGAACTCAGGGTTGGCGTGCTGTTTCTCTTGGGAATATAGGTTATGGGACATAATACTGTGGGAACATAGGGGTAAGGGGGTTAAATAAGACAAGTTCCACCTGCCTTCCCTAAGCAGATTCAAATCACTGGCACCCAATATTGAACACCTGATTCAAATTTTATGGATTTGCAGGTATGATAAATGTAGGGGTATACTTATTTTTTCCATATGACTGATCTGTTTTTTGTTCATTTAAATTGTGAAAATTACTACAAAATGTTAATTTTGTGTAATTTGATAGTGTATCAACTTTATTAATAGGCACTGGTTCAAAGAGGATCAAATGTTGAATGTGAATGTGTCTTGTGAATTTACTGAAATGTTTTGTTAAGAGAATTGCACTTGCTTCCTCTACCAAAAAATAGAAAGAAATGGCATTTTATCTCCAATCCCAATTTGGAAGAGTTGGAACAGTATGGAAAATGCAAACAAACAGAATGGAGTCATTTGAAAATTCAATTCACCCTGCACTATACTGAAAAAAATAAATAAATACATTTTCCCCATTCATCCATTATGCATTTCTTCAGCTGCGCAACTCTACGGCGCCTTCGTTGTATTATTTTGTGCTTCATAATGTGCCACACATTCTCAATTGGTGACAGGTCAGGACAGCAGACTGGCCATACTAGCACCCACACTTCCGCTTGCACAACCATGCGCTTGTAATCCAGGCAGAATGTGGTTTGGCAATGTTTTACTCTGGATGATAGCATATGTTGCACCAAAATGTGTTTTTTCTGCATTAATGGTGTCCTCACAATTATGCCTTGGGCACTGACACACCCATAACATGACAGATGCTGGCCTTTGGACCTGACACTGATAATGGTTCTTTTCCATTTTGGCCCGTAGATCAATACAGCAGTTTTGTCCAAAAACTGTTTGAAATGTTGACTCGTTGGACCACAAAACACGATTCCACCGTGACCGAGCCAGAGAAATCGGCGGCACTTCTGCCCATTACGCACCAAGATTTGACAGGAGTCCTTGAATATTTACATTATATTGTGCACTGTAGAAGGTGAAATGCCCAAAATGTTTTTCTCAAAGATTTATTATTCGCTGACACATCTGTTGGAAGATTCCTAGGACAAATTATTCGTAAACATGGAATTAGCTTCCACTGTTATGCTGATGATACACAGTTGTATGTTTCAGCGA
>JAOUWY010000043.1:6519355-6530285 GCA_025728095.1 Prietella phreatophila
AAGAAAACATGACCGCCCCATATCTTCCCAAATTTTTCAGCTTCCTATGGGGAAAGATGTGTTTCTTGAAGAAACACAATATCATATTTCTACGCTTAAGAAAAGTAATGACCTTCCTACTTTTTATGCGGTGTCCTAACCCATTCACATTCCACATGGAGAGAGATAGTACACTCATTAACATTGACATTTTGATAGAAAAAATTTGTGTGCCAAAAACAAAATTATGAAGACCACAATTCAACATTGATACAACAATGAAACACCAAGCTTCACCCCAAACAAAACAAACAGAAAAACATGCGCATCAACCCCGCACATGACTGCGCCAATCCCCTTAATCTCAAAGAGTACATGTACACCTACGAGAGCCCCTGCGACAACTCTGCCATCGGATTGCACGATTCTGCCTCACAAATTTGTGAGGCAAAATTACATATAAAATATTTTCTAAAATAAAATACACCCCAACCAATAAGTAGAGTAAACACAAATAATGCATAGACTAATTCACAGAACTGCCTCAAAGGTGTTATTTCACAAAACAAATTCCAGCCGATATAGAGCCGTTCAGTTTCCTCAGACAGACAAATGAATAATCAGCGAGCCGGCTGTTATGAAAGAATGACGCCATTATTTCCAAGTCCCATGGAAGTACTCCACAAATTGGACTTCAGCCAACAGGAGGCACAAGCACAAGGAGCGAGCAGAGACATCTGGCACTGTCCTGAAGCAGTGTTACTAATCTGGGCTGGAACTTCATTGTAAAAGTGATCTTCCGTCCATGCCAAAGTTTCATTAAGGAAGTGATGTTTCACAAAACAAAACAACTTCTAGCCATTCGGCGGCGCCACCGCAAAAATAAATAAAAAATGGCACCCATTTTCCTCTGAAATCCAGAGTACGCACAGCGAGTCGACCGCTCACAAGAGAAACATCCGATAGATTATTCACCCGTTGATTCAATAAAAGACATTCCCTGATTGGGACACATAAATACTTTGCTGCCGTCTTTAGTGTTTATTCTTAATCTGTCCGGAAACATCAGTGCAAAAGTTAGCTTATGTTGGTGCAAGACTTTCTTTGCATTCCTTGAACCGATAATGTTTCTCTCTTGTCGAGTTCGCAAAGTCCGGGAACAAGAAAATATTGTGATTCTTCCAAGAGTGCCTTCCTTTGCTCCTCGCCTGGCGCAACACGAGATCTTTATCAGATGATCTCAGAAACTTGGCCAGGCTTGGTCGCGGCCTGTCTCCCTCGCCAGATCTCCGAGCCGGGACTCTGTGGGCCCGCTCGAGTTCTAATTTATGGCCTGTTATGTCGAGCAGACTCGGGAAAAGCTCGTCCAGAAATTTCACCATATCTCTGCCTTCTTCATGCTCAGGAGCTCCAATAATCCGCAAATTATTCCTTCGGCTTCGCTTTTCCAAATCTTTCAAATATTTTTTCCAAGTCTCTCTTGGTCGCGGGCATATTAACGGATAATGCCCTTTCTGAAGACTCAAGATACTCGATTCGGTTCTCCGCATCCGCCACTCTTGTAACTAACGCAGATATTTTTTTTTTATCGCAGTAACCGAACATCTTACAGCGAGATCTTCCAAGTCAGCAACAACTATACTAACATCCCCGACATGTTGGACAGTTGATGCTGGATTTCTTCTCCTGCCGCACCACAAAAAACGAGTCCTCAGGCCTCTCATCGTGGACACATAACTGTCTCTTAATGTCTCCAGAGCTCGGGATTTTAACTTCTTTGCCATGTTTACCTCAAAAGGCAAAAGTTAACTGGGTATAGCAAATTTCACCAGATTATATCATGAAAATAATGTTTCTAAGAAAAACCACGTTCCTTTGCTCCCAGCCGCTTGAAAAAAATCGCTGTATAGCGTTTTAAGCGTCTGAAGAGCACAAGTGTGTATGTACACTCAAGACGAACGTGAAATAGTTTTGTTGGGGCACATTTGATGGAAAGTGACATTCTACACTTCTTTTGTCACTTTTTTCATCTTTTCATACTTTTTTGTCAACTTGTACATTATCAGGAAAACAATCACATTTTATTTCAAAAAATATTTTTTTATTATATGTAAGAAATATGTAATGAGCTTTCGTAAGCTCCCAGCCGCTTGAGAATCGCTGTATAGTGTTTTCAGTGCCTGAAGAGCACTAGTGTGTATGGACACACAGGAATAATGTGAACAAGTTTTGTTAGTGCACATTTTAAAAAAAAGTGACTTCAAAAGTCACTTTTTTCACCTTATCATACTTTGTTTGGAACTTATACATTTTAGAGCAAACCTTAAGAATGTAAGAATTATTCTGTGAGAGCGAGTCTACAGACAGCAATTTGGTAGGATTTACAGTTCTCTTCAATTTGGTTTTTTTAAAATAATAATTTCATATTTTTAATTTTATTTTTTGATCTCAGTGCGATAAAGATGCAAAATATATCATGTACCGCTGATATTATGGAATGAGTCACTAGAGCATGCCATTTAATACTCCGCCCTCTTGCACTGCTTAAGTACTCGCTTTCCTTATTTATTCCTCGAAACTGACTGTTATCTATCTATCCAAGTTTTTAAGCTGTGATCTAAGAAATACCAATATCTCTGTTGTCGCAGAGGCGAAGTTCCTCGAACGTTTTATAAGAAATCGCCGCCATGTAATACGCCTCTCAGTACTCTAATACGCGTATTTCTTATATCCTTCCAGACAGACACAATAACTAAAATTTAAATGTAACTTTAGGCTATTTCTTGATTTCTATAGGTCAGTGGTAAGACTGCATCGGTCTTTCGCTCTAAACAACAAAGGGCAAACCGCCTATATCAACATGGAATTCAGGGTGAAAACTTTTCCACGAGCGTCCTCCGGTTTGCGTGTTGTGCAGAAAAGATGAAAAGACTCGCGCAGCCCAGCCAGGAGACCACAAATTGTTGTGGAAATTAGACATCACTCGCAGACTCATCCTCTGAAGGTAAAAAGCTGTATTACAGAAAGATGGGTAATACAGTATAGAATAAAGCAGGATAGAATAATGAGAGCGCTCTGAAGCCCTTGTACTAAACCATGCAGAGCATGACAATTCTGTGTACCAATAAGAAGCAGTTTGAGGCAGTTCAAACAGGCTTTGTTTTAGGATCTTGGAAGATGGACCTTGAACAGACGAACAAGTTTGTGTCTCTGTAAGCAGATAAACATTATGTACTGATCCCGTGTGACATGTCTTTCTTAAGCGTTATCCTCACATGAGAATGAGACAGAACAAGAACAAACTTATTACAAAGTAAAAATGAGAAATTTCCACTCACACTGCCAAGAAATTGTCTATTGAAAAAAGAATTTGCTTATAGAGCAGTTCTAAAAACATAATCCCTACTGCATGTCTCAAGGACATAATATATAAGAAGTCAGAGAAATTTTATGTTCATATAGACACACGTGACCAAAAGGAAAGGTGTTCGTCAGCCTCTGCTGGAATGCCGCAATCTGTGCAATTGACCAAACTAGATACATTGGGCTGTGTGACGGAATACAAGTTGTAGAATGAGGTAAACTATTTCTCCAGCCAATCAGATTATTCTACTTCCATCTCACTCACTATTATCTCAGTGTACAGGAGAGAATGAAGAATCACAAACATATATCTGTCTTATAGTGCTTTTAGTTCTGCAAATGTTATCATATACACTTGTATTTAGCTTACATTAGCATGCATTTAGCTTACAGTTATATAGATTTAAGGGGTTTATCAAAAAGAATGCATGGTATTTATTTGCCTGTTGTTTGTAATCATATCCATCAACTGCCATTATCAATATAATATAATCAATAATAATAATAAAAATTAAATAAATAAATAAATAAATAAATAAACAAACAGATTTATATAAGTGGTTCAATAAATTCAATTGGTTCAATAAAATACCATAGTTGAGTTCATCCCTTGAATATGTTTGGATTTATTGGCAGTAGGTTCACATTTCCTGCCTCTTGCTGTATTATTGTCCTTGGATTGGTGACAGGTAACAGTGGCTTGAACATTCCATCACGTTAGGATTTTTGTTTTTATTCCACGCCTGTTTGTATCTCCACTACTTACACTTGTGGAGATGGTTTGGCCTCGGAACAGTTGGGCCTGCTGTTCACACAGGCCAATCTTGCTGAGCAAGATAAATACATCGCCTTGGTAAATATGGCAAAGAGAAAAGGATTAGTGCAGGAGTTCAGTGGGTAGAAAAGCACCAGCAGGATCTTGGAGTTTGAAATGGTTATGAGTGGGTGATCCAGTGCAGCCGAGAAGGAGATTGGTGCTATGCAGAGAAAGTTTGTGAAACCATGCGCTTAACAATGCTGCTATCTTTTCTGGATGATGCATAATTGGGGTTGTGTACTGCAAGTAGGTTTTAATGTAGCAGGCAAAGATGGCCATAAAAGCCACAGCCTCTCCATCCTCGCATACAACATAGTCATAATGACTATCAAAGTCCTGGCTGGTGGCTATCTGGGGATTCTTCAGTGTGTCCCCATATCATGGTCAGCATGCCGACCAAGACATGGTAGGCTACTTAGGAATTCATTGTGGTCATAGTTATTACCAAGTGGTGGGTCACTCATGTCAATGCCTTTGTCTGTACCATCTGTGTCAGCTGGAACAGTAATTCTGCCTACTGATCGTTTATAGTGTTGGCCACACATAGCAGTCAAGTTACAAATGATGTAATCCAGGTACCTATTATTGATAGAAGAAGAAAGAAAAATTGTATTGGCAGAAAAAAATTAATTTAAATTACATCTGTTTATTTCCAATTTTAAATAGAAAAAAAAATCCCAGGGTTTCAATGTGGACTTTTGGACCCAACAGTAGGTCATGTGCCGGTTTCTGGGGGTTTTAGGTAGGTTATTCAGTGCCACCAAAAGGTAAAGTATATATACATGTTATAGACATGTAACCTGCCAAAACAGTGTGTTTGCATTAAATAGATGCGGTGTATGTAGTTCATATAGAATGTTTAGTTTGATGACCATGTAAACAACCGTCTCTGTGATTTGTACAGAGATTTCTTATCTACAGAATACACATCTGATGATAATAACTATGTCCCTGACAATATTGCTCAACAGACATGTCTGGAAATCTTATAATGTCCAAATTGTACTTAATAAAATCTTATTTTTTTAAAGACAGTAAAATTTAATGCTGATATTAACCTAAAATTAAAAAAAGCAATGACAACAAGGTATTTAAATAGCCTGGGTCTGTGGTTAGCTTGCATATGGCTTTGCATCCACGTCCCATGGCATCTCACAGACCACTTTTGTAGAACACTGTGTAGGCAAAAATGATTTTACAGATCTCAGAGATGTTTAAATATGGACCACTTGGGGCTCCTAAGCAATGCCACCTACTCTCCAGTGCTCTTGCATGTACTCAAATGAACTAATAAGCTAATAAAGATCCATATCTGCATATTCAAGTTCACACTTTGAAACTACTGTATATACTAAAACAGAATTATGCACAATTAGAATCTCTACTGCTCTTTTTAAAAAATATATTTTATTGTGTTTGTAGGGTTATTACTACTATACTTACAGCGGCAAGAAAAAGTATGTGAACCTTTTGGAATTTCATGGTTTTCTGAATAAATTTGTCATACAATGTGATCTGATCATCTAAGTCAAGGGTATTGTCAAATATAATGTGTCTAAAATAATAACACAAAAAAATGTATGATGTCTCATGTCTTTATTGAGAACCAAAAAAACCTCATAGAGCTTGTGGAAAAAGTATGTGAACCCTTGAGTTAATGACCTCAAAAATGCTTTTTTTGCTCACCTGGAGTCTAGTTAAGAAAATGAGTTTTTAGGTGTAGACTACAGCTACTTTGACTGATAAAAACCCCTCAAACCTTTGGAGGTTGCTCTGCACAAGAAGCACATGCTTATCTGAGCCATGCCTCGCCAAAAATAATTTCAGAGGATCTACGATCAAGAATAGTTGATTTACATAAAGCTGGCAAGGGTCACAAAGTGATTTCAAAGACTTTAGAAATTCACCAGTATACAGTTAGGCAAACATTCTAAATAGGGACACTTTGGGACTGTTGCTACTCTACCAAAAATTGGGCGCCTAGTCAAAATGACACCAAGAGCAAATTGTAGACTCAATGAGATAAAGAAACAACCCCAAATGACAGCCAAAGATTTGAAGGCATCACTGGAACTGGCTAACATCTCTGTTCATGAGTCTACAATACGCAAAACATTGACTAAGCAGTGTATCTACGGCAGGATACCACGAAGGAATCTACTGCTTATTAAAAAGAACATTGCTGCACGCCTGAAGTTTGCAAAAGAGCACATTGACACTCCACAGCAGTATTGGCACAATTTTTTGTAGACTGATGAAACTAAGATTGAACTATTTGGAAAAACCACACAGCACTGGCGTAGAAAGGGCACGGCATATCATCATGAAAACATCATCCTAACCATATGGTGGAGGAAACCTCATGATTTGGGGCTACTTTGCTGCAGCAGGGCCTGGCCAGCTTGAAATTATTGAGGGGAAGATGAATTCCTAATATATCAGACAATTCTTCAGGATAATGTGAGAATGTCTGTATGTCAGCTGAAACTGTGTAGAAGTTGGGTGATGCAACAGGACAACGACCCAAAACACTGGAGCAAGTCCACAACAGAACGGCTTCAGAAAAACAAAATCCACCTTTTGGAGTGGCCAAGTCAGAGCCCAGACGTCAGCCCAATAGAGATGCTATGGAATGACTTGAAAGCCATACACATGAGACGTCCAAAGAATATGACCGAGCTAAAGCAGTTCTGCCAGCAAAAATTGTCTAAAATTCCTCCTGGGGGGGGAGGTCAACCAGTTATTAATTCTAAGGGTATTCTAATTTATTCAGAAAACTATGAAATTCCAAAGGGTTCACATATTTTTTCTTGCCACTGTATTATATACACACACAATAATTTTTATATTAATATTGGTTTTGATTAAGCAAAAATCATGCATGTTTCAGGTTTACACACACTGTGACCAGGGTGTGAGATTGTGATCATACTGATGAATGAAGATGAAATCGTTCATTATAGTGGAATTTGCATACTGTAATCAACTGTTTAGTGGTAATAAAGGCCAACATATTTTCACTACTTATATGGAGCGGTAGGTTTTTAGTTTAATTCAAAACTGTGAACTGATTAATGCAAGCTTTATAATTTTTTTCTACAAACCCTTTCTTTTTCTTAAGGTTCTTGAATGCGCAGCAGTGACTAGGATAAGTCATATCAGCACCAATCAGATGTCTGAAGGTTTTGATTGATGGAAGCTTTTTAAGGGCCCAAACATTCCTAGCGCTGAGTTCCCGGAGTGACTCCAGTCCTGTTGCTGGAAGGGAGGTAACTCCTGAGTCTGAAACATCACTGCCAAAAAACAAATGAAAGATTTGTGTTAGGGTCTGAGTATTTTAGAAACAAAAAAAATTGAGTGATCGACAGTTCTTTAGATAGAAATGCTATATTAATGACAAAGGTCAGTGGAGAATGACTAGACTTGTTCAAGCTGCTTGGAAGAATATAGTAACTCAATCATTCTGTACAACTGTGAAAAGCAGAAAAGAATCTCAGCATACGCAACAGCAGTAGACCACATCAGGTCCCACTCCTGTCAGCTAAAAACAGTAATCTGAGGCTCAGAATCACCCAATTTGGACAGCTGAAGATTAGAAGAAGAAAAAAAATTCACCTGGTCTTTTTCCAGTCTTCAACTGTCCAGTTTCAACTCCTCACCTATTTAACACAAATAAGACCCACTGACCCTCCACTGGCAAAGCCAGGACATTCTGCATGGTCACTTTAGCAAGCATTGCTGTTGCAGTTATGTTTCATGTTTATGCATATATTTCGATTGTCATGCCTTGTGGATTTTCATCTGTGAACAGTAATATTATCTGTGTATATATTATCATATATGTATTGTTCTTGCATTGTTATTATATGAAGACCACAATGAAAAAACAATCAGAGTCACAAATCTGTATTTTAGGAGTTGTACATCCATGGCTGTTGATTGAGCATTGAAGAATGATCTCATAAATGTACTTGGATGATAGAAAGATCAGGGTCAATTAAAAAAGCCATGCTATGGAAAAAATTATTACAGTCCAGTCACATGACCGAAATCAGCCAACAGGCTTTGACATCCAGCTGAGTTAATTTCACTGATAACTTAGTCAAATTTCTTCAACATCTCATTAGTAATTGCTCTAATATTAATATAATAATAATCATAATATTTATTAATATAATATAATAATCATTAATAATATTGAAGTTGAGATTGATGTATAATGTATATTCTGTGAGTTTTCAGTATTTAAGTGATGTTGATGCTCAGTTGAATAAATTAGTATAAGTTCATCACTGTATTACTGTGAATACCCACGAAAGAAAGATCAGAGTCCACACAAGCAGTTTTTCATGGTTCAGTTAACACAATGTAAACAGTAATGGCTGTTAACTTTTGGGGTCTTCATAAATATTATGAATGGGTCTTTTGAACATATCAAGATTTTCTCTGTTCTCAACTATTATGACATAAGAAGGTTCTGAACTTTTATATTCAAATTCTGGGATTCAAGCACAATGTGACTCTGTTTTATCATTGGTGCCTTCATATGTTTACTGGCTGATCTTTGGGGAGAAACATTCAAGTAAGAATTTAATTGTGCTCAGTACACTGCACTTGCACATACGACAGAAAAGCTTTGAATCTTGATCTTAAATCTTATGGACATCTAAATTACAGGCACTCACAGATCACTCTATTAGGAATAATTGCTCCATCAGAACACTGCTCGACTTCAACCCATACTCAGCTTTAAAGATGCTCAAAACAATAGTCCACACTTTTATTACTTCCCATCTCGACTACTGCAATGCTCTCTTTACTGGCATTACTACCAAAACATTCTCCAGCTTACAGTTTATCCAGAATTCAACTATAGTTTTCACTCACATTAACGTTCTGCTTACATTTCGCCCGTACTCTTTAAGCTGTACTGGTTACTCATCTAATACTGTATTCAATACAAAACCCTCCTCCTCACCTACAGAGCCTTAAATGGCTATTCCTTAGGTTATTTGACTGAATTGTTGATTCCCTATACCTGTGTGTTAAGGTCATCTAGATTCAGACTGTGTTCAGTGGGCGGCAGGACCTACAGTGTTGTTGGGTCCAAGTTATGGAATCCACTTCCACAGAGCCTCTGGGAAATTTCCTCTATTTCCTCCATAAAAAGACAACTCAAAACCCATCTCTCCACTCAGTGGTATAACTCCCTGATTGTAAATGAGTAGCTCCAGCCCCTTTCACACTATATTTTCCACCAATGTTTAGTGTCTTTTTTTTTCAGATTTTTAATATTTTTTGTATGTGTTACTTTAGAATTGTTTATCATCATACAGATATAAAGCAACCTTTGTTTTGAGAAAAGCAGCATACAAATAAAACTTGAGCACTAATCATAGACCAGCCTGTCCTCGTTTTATACAGCAGTGTTTCTTTTGTTTCAATTTAATAACTGGTCTTATTTGTCTTAATTTATGGAAAAGACTAAGACATACTCACAGCAGCACTGGACCACTAATGGTTTCTGCAAACATGTCTTCACTCAGTTCTGTAAGTTCTTTGTTTCGGTGAAGATATCTAGGGAGAAAGGGATTGTAATGTTTAAAATGTAATTATTCATTAAAAAATGTATGTATAATGAAATGTGAGTCAATTTTAAAATAGTTAAAAGCATAACTTCAAATGCAAAGCAATCAAATTTAACAGTTGATGTATAAGAAATTTTAATCTAATATAAATTTGTGATAAATAAACTTAAACTGCATACTGCAGCATTACCATTACTAGGTATGCAAGAATTAATACATCCAAAACCATTGCAGAAAATCTGTTTTTATTAGATAAAGAGAAAAATATATCATTCATTAAGTTTTGTTCATTATGATTCATCAAGGTAATATCTCAGTATCACAAAAAGTTTCCAAAAATGACTTAATATTACGACAGAAAAGTTGGTTTCATGTTAGATATTTGTTACATCTTCATGTCTCCACAGCAAACAGCATTTCAATAGCGCTATTCATTCTATTCAAGCCTACCCCTATAAACAGAACATTGCAATTGTGCATTATGTTTTTATATTTTGAGTCTAAAGGTTTTTTTATGGAACTCCCAGAATTGAATTGGTGATAAACAGTATTTCACACATAATTTTGTATACAGGATTAGTTTCAGTTAGACCCTTCAGTCAGACTCTTTCAGTTATCTGAAAACCCACAGCTATAATAAATAAACATCACAGGCAAAAACCTAATTTAAATATTGCTTTGTACCCCTCCTACATGATGTAGTTCACACAATTAGTCTCTCAATGCAATGTAATTTATCCTCATGCACATACACATTAATATGGTTATTTGGGATCTTAAAGTGTTAGAAAAGTAATGTATTCAGTAAACTTTGGTAAAGTAATTATATGTTTGCTCTCACGATATGAACAACAGGCCTTACATAGCATCTAGTTTTGTCCCATTGAAGGCATGGTGCTGGATTTTAGTAAAGCCATTACTGTATAACATCCTGTTGAACAAAAAGCAAACATTATTATTTATAAATCTTGACTGTAAAGTAATATATGTGAAAACACACTCATTCAATTACAGTATAAACATAGATATAGTATAGATGACTCCTTAAAGAGAAAGCTAAAATACTGCACTAAAATTTACAGGAAAAGTACTGCTAACCATCCTGTATAGGTTTTCCCAGACCGGCGTTTCCGTCTTCCTCTCACTCGTCTATGTACAAGACGAACAAGCAGAGTATTTACAT
>JAOUWY010000043.1:6598409-6610797 GCA_025728095.1 Prietella phreatophila
TAGGCTGGCTGTGTGGTTGTAGCATTGTGGATAACTGTAACTGGTATGTTGATTCAAATTAAATTCTAGTTGACTTAATGAAATGTCAGAAGCACTTATAAAACATAGCAGTGTTAACATCTAAATTTTTTTCAGCCTATTTTCTGTAACCAGTTGTGTTTCATGTTGTGATTTTCTGTTAGGTGAGATGTGTTCAGCTGCTGGATTTAGTTGATATGTAATGTTAATGCATTCTGTGATGGTCCATTTGTTGTGTTCATGTTCTTGTGTTCAAAAGAACAAACCTCTTGAGTGACAGCCTGTGAAGTCATTGGCCACACTCTGCAATCATTTAAGTTCTTCTGAGTCACTGCTGGCATTTGTGTTTTTCTTCTTAAACTCTTGCCCACACTGTTTTAACTAAGGCCACCTTCATTGTTGTTGCTACTGCTGCTAATTATAATAATCATGATAAGGCAACTTGTTGATTGTTGCAATTTAATGTTGAAAATATGCTTGTATTGTTTCCTTTAAACTTTTCTTCCAAAAAAAAGTTGGGATGCTGTGTAAAATGTAAATAAATGTAAATAAAAACAGAATGCAATGATTTGCAAATTTCATAAACCCATATGTTATTCACAATAGAACATAGAAAACATATCACATGTTTAAACTGAGTAAATATAATTCTACTAATACCATTTTAAGAAAAAAAATAAGGTAATTTTGAATTTGATGGCTGCAACATGTCGCAAAAACGTTTGGATGGGGGCAACAAAAGGCTGCTATAAAGAAACAGCTGTAGGAATATTTTGCAACTAATTAGGTTAATTGGCAACAGGTCAGTAACATGATTGGGTATAAAAAGAGTACCTTAGAGAGGTAAAGAAGCCTCTCAGAAGTAAAGATGGGATAGAATCTGGATGGAAGCATTTGTTGCTCTAAATCCTGTGTATACCTTTCAGCATTGATGCCTTTCCAGATATGCATGCTGTCCATTCCATAGGCACTAATGCACCCCCTTATCAGAGTGTCAGGCTTTTGACATGAGCGCTTATAAAATGCCAGATGTTCCCTCTCTTCTTTAGTCCTCTTTAGAGGATACTGTGTCCATGGTTTCCAAAAAGAATTTCAAAGTTTGATTCGTCTGATCACAAACAGTTTTCCACTTTCCACTTTTTAAATGAGCTTTGACCCAGAGAAGAGGGTGGCGTTTCTGGATCATGTTCACATATGGCTTCTTCTTTGCATGATAGAGCTTTAACCAGCATTTGTGAATGACACTGTGAACTGTGTTCACAGACGATGAGTTCTGGAGGTGTTTCTGCTCCCATGCAGTGATTTCCATTACAGCTGTTTTTAATGCAGTGCCGCCTGAGAAGATCAAAAGATCATAGGCACCAAAAGATCATAGGCATGTAATATTGATTTTCACCCTTGACCTTTGCATACAGAGATTTCTCCATGTTCTCAGAAACGTTTGATGATATTATGTACTGCAGATGATGAGATATTCATAGTCTTTGCAATTTTACGTTGTAAGGAATATTATTCTGAAATTCTTCTGCAAGTTGTAGACAAGTTTTGTTTTTTTTGCAGATTGGTGAACCTCTGCTTATTTTTACTTCTGAAAGCCTCTTTAAGGCTTTCAATCCTATATTTTGTGAGGTTTCATTACCTCACAAAAGCCTACAGTTTTAACAGGGGTGTCTATACTTTTTACATCAACTGTATATGACCAACTGCATTCTGGATTTCTTGAGCAACAGACCACAAACTGTCAGGATCCACCACAGGTCATCTCCATCACCCTGAACACTACAACTTTCCAGTGATGTGTACTGACTGAACACACTGTTCATCCATCACGACAACTGCATCACATGCACCTTCAGATGGTCCCTCAACACTTCTTCTTTTGAAGAATCCACATCAGTGTTTCTACTTCTTAAGAAGACTAAAGAGGGCCAGCATGCACACTTCTGTTATCAACTGTTTCTACAGGTGTTTCATAGTGAGCATCCTGGCCTGTAACATCAGTGCCTGGTACAGGAACTGCTCCATGGGTAGTTAGAACTACCCAGTCCACTGGTTTCCTGCCATTGAGGACATTTACAGCATGAGGTGGACAGATGGCTTGCAGCACAGAAAGGATCTCTCTCACCTCCCCATGGAATGTTTAAACTCCTCCCTCCTGGAAGAAGTCTACAAAGCATCTTTGAGATTCATTAAAACAGCTACTTTCCAAAAGTTGAGAATCAGACTCCTCAATGGATCCACTTCCTTATCATTTCATTTAATTACATATCACTTCACTCTGCTCCCTGTCTACTCAGTTACTTCACAAGAGAGACATTGTATAGTTTATTGTATATTCTGTTGTCTGTATTTATTTACTTTTGCATGAACATTGTGCTACCTATCCACTTGTCTGATGTTGTATGAGTAGCACAGTGTTTCTGGGGGAACTATATTTCATTCCCAACATTACATCTGTCTGTAATGAGAGGAACACTGAAGCGTATTTGATGTGTAATGTTGGCTATATTCAGCAACATTTTTTGTTTTACAATATGTCCAAAAAAGCATTTTGCTATCCAGATTGTTATTTTATGACTGGTTTGAGGATGTACTGACTTGGCAGAAGCCTTTAGGTACAATTTATGTACATCAGCTGTAAAGTCCCCTTTGAAATTCTTGGAATAACAAGCTTGATTCTGTTGTTTTTGCTATACACTGAAGACATTTAGATTTGAGATCAAGAGGTGAATACATGGCGATAGATCAGAATTTTAGTTTTCATTTCCTCATATTTACATCTAGAAGTGTTAAACTATTTTGAACACCATTTTGTTTGAACCTTTCCATTCTCCATGTAATCAAACATATTGGAACATGTGACTGACCGGTACTGCTTGTTGCCCAAGTGTGTCTTGTTGGATTAATTGTTTAAATTGTTAATAGCTCTGAATATCTTCTCTCGGTTTGAGCCCTGGGTTTTGTCTGTGAAAACTGCATTTGTTGTTAAAAGGATAAACTAACATGAAGAGCAGAGAGCTGTCTATGGGAGAAAAGCAAGCCATTTTGAAGCTAAGAAAACAGGGGAAATCAATCCGAGGCATTGCACAAGCATTGGGCATAGCCAATACAACAATTTGGAATGTCCTGAAAAAGAGAGAAACCACTGGTGTACTGAGCAATAGATACCGAATGGGTTGGCCAAGGAAAGCAACAGCAGATGATTGAAACATTGTGAGCGCTGTGAAGAAAAACCACAAAACATCAACAACCTCCACAGGGCAGGTGTGAATGTATCACAATCCATCATTCGAGGACTTTGAGAGCAGAAATATAGAGGCCATACCATAAGATGCAATCCACTCATCAGCAGTGAGAATTTGAAAACAAGTTGGAGTTTGCAAAGAAATACAGAGATGATCCACAGAAGTTCTGGAACCAAGATTAACCTCTACCAATGTGATGGAAAGGCCTAAGTATGTAGAAAGAAAGGATCTGCTCATGATCCAAGACATACAAGTTCATCTGTGAAACATGGTGGACTTGCAAGGCTGCTTCTCGAACAGGTTCAGTAATCTTTATTGATGATGTAACTCGTGATGGTAGTAACAGAATGAATTCAGAAGTTCTTAAGAACATTTTGTCTGTCAATTTACAGAGAAATGCATCCAAATTAATCAGGAAGAACTTGATCATGCACCAAGACAATGATATAAAACACACTGCCAACTCAACAAAGGAGTTCATCAGGGGGAAAAATGTCAAAAGTCAATCACTAGACCTTAACCCAGTTGAATAGCATTTTACGTCCTGAAGAGGAGACTGAAGGGAGAAACACCCTGAAGCAAACAACAACTGAAAGAAGCTGGGTTAGGCTTAGTAAAAGCCTGGAAAAGCAACACAAACGACGAAACCAACAATTTGGTGGTCACTGATTCACCGGCTTGATACAGTTGTTGCAAGCAAGGGATATGCAACCAAATGTTAAGTGTGATTTACATTTATTTACTTTAACCATCTTACCCCGTAAGGCCCAAAAACCGGCTTGGTCATCTATGCCAAATCCCCGTAGCGCAGATATAGCAGCTTTACAGTGTAAACATTATCCCCGTAAGGCCGTTATCCCGGCATTACTCTGCTATGATTCCTTACTTCTCTAATTATTGTTTTTTGACCCGGAATGTTGATGACATCACAATTTATTACGCTGTTATTATGATGAAGATGATCCAAGCATGAATGTTGGTGATAAACTTATTGGTGTAATAGTAGAAGTTAATTAAAAATGCCAAAGCGAAAAGCTAATCATGTTCCAGCTAAAGTTACCCCCACAGTGAACACGGGTACATCTAAAACAGTTTAAAAAAAAAAGAAGGAAAAAAAAAAAAGAAAACATACATCGGCAAGAGCAAGGATTCTAGATAGTGACAGCAGTGAAAGTTCAGGTGATGTTGAAACTGATAGTGACGCAAACTCTCATGATTCAGACCCTGATCCGTCTTCATCTTCATTATCAACCAGTGTGACTGCAGGGGTTTGGAGTCGTAACGTGACCATTTCTGTGCATTCGTGAAAACAGTACCTGCCGGTCTGATTATCACTAGAAAGTTGACTTTTGGTGCTAAAAAGCATTTATTCAATGGCATTAACCACACTGATGCACGTATGGTACTTCTAAATGAGTAGAAGGATTTTAGCGAGCATTTTTTTTTTCATTTCTCTCAGTAAGAATTGTGCTCTAAGTGGAGTAAAAACACTGAACTGCTTAATTTTCAAAGTAATATTACACAAATACAAATACAAGTTGTTTCAAGGCCTAAAAATTTTACAATTAAAATGTTGATTTTGGCCCATGAACTCAGGGTTGGCATGCTGTTTCTATGGGGAATATAGGGTTGTGGGACATAATACTGTGGGAACTAAGGGGTCAGAGGGTTAAAGTTCCTCTGTTCTAATATTTTGCTCACCTAAAAATTGTGTGGTCCCGTACAAAAGGTTCTATGTTTTATGTTGTTTAACACATCTAGATGTAAAAACCAAAGAAATGCTCTTGCTGTTTCAGTACTTTCAGAGGGGACTGCATATCAGAGTCCTTGGTTGATGTAATCACTCTGGTCACATTCAGTCTCTTAAGCCCTTCAATTGGGTCATTTAAATAGATTTGAGGTTCTCTCTTGACTCCATTTTCAGTCTCAGAATTCCTTATGTTGTCGGTTTCTTCCTCATTAATTGTCAAAAACATGTTGAGCTTCTCTTGAAAAATGCAACATGAGCAAAAGATAAGTTTTTCGGTCCACCAGGTACAGTTCTGATTAACTAAAAGAAAGGAATCAGCCCATGGCGTTGATGAATTGTGACTCATTTGCCTTAGGGGCTTATTCAAAAAGACTAAATCATTATTCAGTGTTACATCTGGAATGTTCTTATTCATTGTAGATGCACAGCAGCAAATTGCATTGATGTTATACATTTTGATTTGACAGTTTTTCCAAACCACCACTAATTCTAATATCACTGGATGGCTTCAGAGCAGAGTACCTAAAAGTTTATGGAGGCCAGCTTCCAACCATCAGCAAGCTAAGTATGTGTTACTGATTAATTTATGTCTTATGAGTGGTTTTGTAGAAATAATTATGGAAAGACTTCACTGCCCCTGTGGATGTCCTTTTAAAAACTTTTTTTTTTGGTCTAAAACATATTTGCAACCAGAAGGCCATTTATTGTTTTAGGATATAAGAAGATATTAGGAAAAATAGAGAAACATTTGACCCTTTTTGTCTTTCCAGGAAAATGTGGAACTTCTACAAAATATATGCGTCCTGCTTATCCGACAAAGACCTTCCCCAATCATTACACCATTGTAACAGTAAGTAGAGAGAATATGTGCATGTTACTTGGAATAAAGATTTTGCAAACTATACTGTTTAAAAAAGCTTATTCTGGTTGGGTATGATATCTATAAAATAATAAATACATTAAATAATATATTTTTCAAAGGGTCTTTATCCAGAGTCACATGGGATTGTGGACAATAAGATGTATGATGTTATCCATAATGCCACCTTCAGTTTGAAAGGAAATGAGAAGTTTAATGCCTTTTGGTACCATGGTGAACCAGTAAGTATATGCAAACCAATAACTACAGAAATATTTTGTGTTTGGTCACTGTTAAAATTTTGCTTTAATGCTGGGTTCAAAACACTGTCTTAAATTGCTTATAATTTCCACAATCAATATTTGAATAGTCCCCTTCTGGTGAGAACACTTGTAGAAGGATTTTCCACCCTTCTTCAAAACATACAGATAGATGAATATAAGATCATTTACTTATATTTATAGGTTTCTGGACCATATGCTAAAATAAGAGACCACTACATTAATGTAGAGCAGTGGTCCCCAACCTTGACAGTTTTACTGCAGCCCGGGGGGTGGGGTGGTGTGGGTGCGCTGTTTCTTACTCAATTTTCCCCCTTGGGGGTTCAATGTTGGTGAGCAAGATGTAAACGAGAGAGTCCGGTCATTTCCAAAATAAAAGGTTTATCTTCAGACTCAGACAATAAATATAACGGAAATATTTAATTATTTTTGTGCGGCCCGGTGCCAATTGATTCACGGTCCGGTACCGGTCCGCAGCCTGGGGGTTGGGGATCACTGATGTAGAGCTTTGTCTGTCTTGATTAGGATATGTTTTGGTCACGGCAGAGGAAACCAAGTTTAGTGAAATTCATTATGCAGTCATTTTTTTACATCAGCCTTTTTACCATCTTGTACAAATATCTCAGATGCTCTTCTTTGTATGGAGGCTTTTATCTAGAAAATTTCTTTATTTTTTTCTTATTTGCCATAGCACAATAACCAGCCTGACCTGTATTGATAAAATGAAAAATGCTGAAAGCTTTTTTTTTTCCCCACATGGTGCCATGTTATTATTGTAGTTATTATATTGCAGACTAGTGCTAACAAGTTAATGCAAGAGTGAGCAACCATATATGATCAGTGTGGTTCATATGCTCAAGGCTAAGAAGATGAAGAAGCAGAATGTTCTGCTTTTGCATTTTTGGAAAAAAATATTCTGTTCAGTAAAACTAGGTAGCAGTGGTTAAGGTCAAACTATTAATAATTGCATGTGTTATTCATACAGTACTGTGAAAAATTATATATCCTGATTTATTCTGTATTTGTATATCTCATACTACTATTTTAGATCTTCAAACAAAATACAACATAAAACAAAGCTATCCTGAGTAAACACACAATAAAGTTTATATTTTCTTATTGAAACAAAAAAAAAGTTATCCAACACCCATCACCCATGTGTAAAAACTTATTGTCCCTTACACTAGATGTGGCACCTTTAGCAGCAATAACTGCAACCAAACTCTTCCGATAACTGGGGATCAGACTTTCACTTACTTCTAGGACTACGACTTACTCATATGCTTTGGATCATTGTCTTGCTGCATAATGCAGTTGTACTTGAGTTTCAGACTGAAGACTGAAGACCAGACATTCTCCTTAAGGAATTTCTGGTAGAGAGCAGAATTCATGTTTCCCTCAATTATTGTAAGCTGCCTAGGCCCTGAAGCAGCAAAGCATCCCCACACCATCACACTACCACCACCATGCTTGACCATAGGTATGATGCGCTTTTTGAGGATTTTTTTATGCCAGATGTAATGGGACCACTGTCTTCCAAATGGTTCCACTTTTGACTCATCAATCCACAGACCATTCTCCCAAAAGGTTTGAGGATCATCAGGGTGTGTTTTCAAAATTCAGATAAGCATTAATGTTCTTCTGGGTTAGCAGTGGTTTTCTCTTCCCTGGATGCCATTTTTGTCCAGTGTCTTTCTGATCATGGTCATCAACAAAGACCAACAAAGAGAGGCCTGTAGGTCCTTTGATGTCTTTTGCTCTTTTGTGACTTCCTGGATGAGTAGTTGCTGTGCTCTCTGAGGAATTTTGGAAGGTCGGACACTTATGGGAAGATTCACTACTGTGCCGAGTTTTTCAATTTAGCTCTCACTGTGATTCATTGGAGTCCCAGAGCCTTTGAAAATGCTTTGTAGCCCTTCCCAAACTGCTGTATTTCAATCACCTTCTTTCTCATCATTTCTGGAATTTCTTTTAATTTTGGCATAGTGTGTAAGACCTTTTAAACAACTTCATGCTGTTGAAAACGTTCTATTTAAGTGTTGATTTATTGAACTGGGTTTGCAGTAATCAGGCCTGGTTGTGTCTAATCCAGCTGAACCCCATTATGAATACAGTTTCATAGATTTGGAGAATTAGTAACTTTGGGAGCAGATACATTTTCAAACCAGTTGGTATTGGATAACTTTTTTGCTACAATAAATACATTTATCATTTAAAAACTGTATTAAGTGTTTACTCAAAAAAACCTTTGTTTTATATTATTTTGTTTTCATTTCTGAAACAATTTAGTATGTGATATACACAAAAACAGAAGAAATCAGGATGGGGCAAATACTTTTTCACAATACTGTATGAATTTTTGATCATTTACTCTAACAATTCTCGAATTGACTGTACATAGAGTTGCATAAGTTGGGCTATTTAAATGCATGAACTACATACATTTTTTTCTAATGTAATACAAGTCTTCCTTTCTGGGTTAAATACAGTTTATTACTGAAGCTGTTGAAGGGAGAGGCAGCGCTGCTTATATTGGTTTTTCTCTGTATAATTGCTATACACAGTGGGGGAAATAAGTATTGAACACGTCAACATTTTTTCAGTAAACATATTTCCAATGAGGCTTTTCACATGAAATTGTCATCAGACTTTGGTATTAACTCAAGAAATCTACAAATATAAAGAAATCCAAAAATTAAAGTCCATAAATGAAGTTATGTGTAATAAAGTGGAATGACACAGGAAAAAAAAGTATTGAGCACGCTAAGTAAAAGCAGTTCTCCAAGGCAAATTAAGGCAAGGAACCAGCTGAAATCTGTTATATTTCCTATATTATACTTCCTATACCAAGACCTTTGCAACCTATTTGCAACCTAATGTTGACATGTTCAATACATATTTCCCCTACTGTAACTTCCTTTATCAGCAGAGGTTTACATGTTGCTAACAAGAAAGTCCTACCAGGTAGAGAGAGAGAGAGAAAAAAAACCCCAGAATATTAATAGATAACCCCTGGTGCATGCTGGTGGCTGGGACAATGATAAAAGATGTATTGGTTGAACAGATATTTAATTGCAGTTTTTGGGTTTATAAGCAACCAGTTGAGTATATAAGCTTAGTTTATTAATTTATTCATTCGTTTATTCATTCTTTAATTTATTCAGAAAGAATTTTGGAAATGGAGTCTATCTGGGTACAAAGAGGAAGAAATCCATCACAGGGATCCATCCCATCTCCTTGTATTGATGTCCAAATGCTTCCTCTTTTGAGAGAATGCTATTAACTAATTTAACACTGTAAACTATCATTACTTCACTGCCTCTGGAATTGTACAATTAAGTCATCGACTTCTGACAAAATGTAGTACAAACACACCTCTCTTTTTGCCACTGACAGAGTTAGAATATTTTGCACGTCATTCAGGCCAGCTGTAACATGTATTCAGCTGGTTAGGGTGAAGCAGTATGAAAGTGTGTGTTCTCAGCGTGGTATTTATTTGTGGTAATCCATAAATCATTGTCCTTAAAACCTTAATAAAGACATTTTATTATTTTCTGAAACACAATTACAGTTCAAATGGGGAAATATAATTGTGGTAATGACCTTGCTGCTTAGGAATCCAACAGATTCAGTATGATTGTGTATGTAAACTTTTATTATAGGAAAAAAAGACATGAAAAGGAGGAAAAGCATAAACCACTTTAATTTGCTGAAACTTGGCTGCTTTCCACCTGCTTGAGACGTCTGTTGCATTAGGCATACAACACATGAACACACGAGATTGAGTGAGAGAGAGAGAGAGAGAGAGAGAGAGAGAGAGAGAGAGAGATAGATTGTGATTGTATGTATAAATGAGTGGACTTCATAACAGGGCAGGGATTTAAATGTGAAGCCAGACTTTCCCTGAGGCCCACTAGTGGCTGCCTGCAGTACAGTTTTTATCCCTGCCCATTCCCATGTTAGTGAAAAGGATTTAGCCAAACTTCCATTTTAAGTTACCACAGTAAAATCACTATACCTGCGAATGCCTCGAAGCACCATCTTAAGTTGCATTTCAGGTAGCTGCCGGCATGAATCAGGGGCATGTCCAGTCTGATTAGTCTCTCTACTCTGCAAATTCAGACAAGGTCATGACTTTCCATCCGACAAAAAAGACTTTAAAAATGCACTATGGAAGTCAATGGCACCTCTTTATCCACTCATATATACAGTCCTTGGGTGTGCCACATTAAATCGCTCATTACACACACTCCCTTTGCTGAATTGTTAGACCACGCCCCCACATGCCACACAAATATGTACTATTCAGTTAATAAAAAAGAGTTCAATTCTACAAGCTACACAGTAACAAATAACATAACTACACTAAAGATGGATATATGATTTATGTGACTGCTTCTCCTAATTATAAATAATTAGTGAATTAATAGAAACCACACAATAAAAAGCTTGGTCTCATTATCAGTTAGTTTATCTGATATTTGGTTGATTAAATGATCAAACCTTTTAAAGTCTACTTGATTTAAAATCAAGGTTTTGATTACACATCTATTAAAGTTAAGAGGAAGTGTAAAACTCTTACATGTAAAACTTTTAAGTTCTATATCTTAACTGCAGAGTAGATTTCACACCAACAAGTACACTTTATCTTATTATGCTCATAGGTTTGGCTCACGGCCATGAACAACAACCTTAAATCTGGGACATTCTTCTGGCCTGGATCGGATGTAGCTATTAAAGGAAAATTTCCAAATTTCTATAAAAAGTATAATGAGTAAGTATGTTTTAATTATTATTCAATGAACTTACAGTGGAAAGAAAAAGTATGTGAACCCTTTGGAATTTCATGGTTTTCTGAGTAAATTTGTCATAAAATGTGATCTGATCTTCATCTAAGTCAGGGGTATTGACAAATACAATGTGCCTAAAATAATAATAACAAAATAAATTCTGATCTTTCATATCTTTATTGAGAACAGCCAAAAAACAAAACCCCATAGTGCTTGTGGAAAAAGTATGTGAACCCTTGAGTTAATGACCTCAAAAAAGCTTCTCTTTTTTTTTGCACACCTGGAGTCTCGTTAAGAAAATGAGTTTGGAGATGTCGACCACAGCTACTTTAAATATAAAAGCCCCTTTGTGTCTCAAACAGTCCCAAAGTGTCTCCATTTGTAGAATGTAAAAACCATGAAATTCCAAAGGGTTCACATACTTTTTCTTGCCACTGTATCTGTATTAATCATCTTAATTTTTTTTGGTGTTTTATTCAATATACACTGCAGGTTAAAAAGGTTGGGGACACAGAGCTTATTATTCCCCATTACACAGCTTTGAAACATAAATATTAGATTTTCCATCTATCTGTGCAGTGTTTTCTGTTCCAACAGCTACCACACAACTACATAGCATAATAGATCCACCCCCATGCTTAGCAGGGGCAAGGTGTTCTTTTCATCAAATGCTGCTTCTTTTTCTCCAAAGAAAGAGTTCAGTTTTTACTTTACCAGTCTAAAGCATTTGTTGCCAAAATGCTTCTGCTGTATCTAGATGTGGTTTTGCATTTATCAGACATTCACTTTTTTTGATTGGGTCGTAGATAAGGTTTCCTTCTGATGACTTTTTCCTGCACGTCAATGCTGCACACTAGAATGATGCACCAATCGGCTAAATCTTCCTGCTTGTCCTAAATGTCATACGGGAGTTTTGCTTTGCCTTTCTTCCTAGCATACAGGCAGTTTTATTGGAGATATTTCTTGGTCTTCTAGATCTTGCCTTGACTTCCATAGCTCCTTTTAAGTGCCATTTTTTTAAAGACATTTCAGACAGAGGAAAGTGCTTCAATATCTCTTCAGTTTTGCATGCATTTTCATATACTCAGTCTTTTACTTAGAAGATTGTTGTTGAATGTTAGCACGAAGTTTTAAGAATCAGAGAATTTACAATGGATATAAAGTCTACACTTCCCTGTTAAAATTGCAGGTTTTTGTGGAGTTTAAAAAAATTGCAATAAAATAAATCATGTCAGAACTTTTCCCGACTTTAATGTGAAATTGCAAAGTATACAAATAAAATGAAAAATGATCAAAAACATTTGATGGGGGGACTTCCGGCTGAGCGACAGATGGAGTATGGCGCAACTTTCGGGGCTCCTGCAACAATTTTTAATATTATATGATAGGCACTGTTTTGGGGAGTGTTTGTGTTGTAAGTCTGGTCTAACACCTTAAGCTTTAAT
>JAOUWY010000043.1:6762939-6774079 GCA_025728095.1 Prietella phreatophila
AGAAAACCCCCGCAGAACATGCAAACTCACACATGCACACAACATGGCCCTGATGGGACTCGAACCCTGAGGTGAGGTGAAAGTGCTAACCACGAAGCCACCGTGAAGTCATTCCTTTCAAATGCAATTGAAGTTAGACAATGTCTAACAAAAGTATAACAAGTATAACAATGTCGTATGTAACTTTAGAGACAGTCCTTTAATTTCCCCATTTCTGCAAATATCTAATTTCCAATTTCACACCAACTTTATTCCAGTAAGTAGCCTATATTTTTTGTTGCATCGTCAGTCTAGCAAAAAAAAAAAACCAACCTAAAATAACACATATTCGTTTTTTTAATGTAATTGATCTGAAAGTCACTCTCAGTAAGGTTTCAGAAATATTAGCACACAAAATCCGTCTTCAACATTTCTACGGAAGAAATGTTGAAGACGCTTTGCGAAGCACTATACTAGTCAGATGATACAGTACTTTTTATCCTCCACGCCTATAGGGGCGCTGACGTGATGAATCAACACACCGCTCACTTCCGGAATCATCAAACCCGGAAGCGACTCCTACTCCTGTTTGTTTTTGTCCGGTCTTGTAGGACATTGCTGGGCATTTTGTATTAGTATGGCTGTCCCACCGCAATTAAAATCCATCCAGCATCATTACAGAACAGCGCTGGAACATGATAAAAGAGACCCGGTGGTAGCGTATTACTGTAAGTGCCTTGTTTACTCTTCCACACTTAACGCTGTTAAAGCAGGGAATCGCACCAGGAGTCGGTTCACTAACCGATTCACTTATTTACTCCGTTTGTTACTTTATCTAAGCGAGTTAATTAAACATTACAAGAATCATGGTGGTTAGATAGCTGCTAGATAGTTATCTCTACTTTATACAAACTCCTGGTATTATTAATTAACATTCTGTATTGAATCATTTCATATAAAGTTTTCCCAGCTAGTATTAATCAACATTTACTGTTTACAAGCTTGTGTAAGAATGTTGTTGGCGAAATGTTATAACATCCTTTCTTTCGAAACCACCCGGTTTTTCCAGTAGGGTGTGCGTGCTGTCATTCTAAACAATCGTGTGTCACTTTGAGGGCAGAGACTGGGTCATGTCTTCACTCCTGTGATTGGTCACTTTTTCAAAGCCCCACCCCATTGTGTCACCTGCCCCACCCACAAAACAATGTGCTTGTCATTGTAGAAAGTTGAAAGTTTATTATTCACTATTCATCCACTGACTAATCCATTCTCATACACCAATGTCATGTCGTGTCTAATTTGGGGGTGATAAGAGTCAAGCCTAAAGCTTCACACTTGAAATATAAACACAGATGTGCAGAACCTGGAAAAGTCTACAGAATACCATCACCTTACATTATTTAAATGATTATTAGTTTGAATTGTTTGTAATAGAGCAATGTTTAAGGTTAGGTGGCGTTCGTAAGGCTGCATTGTGTTTTTAGCTTGTTCAGCTTATGCAGATTCGCATGATTCAGAAACAACAGACTTAGTTTGTATGCGTGTTTGCACACAACTATGTGTCAGATAAACAAAGTCCAATAAACTTTAAGAAGACTTCTGGGCGTGTCTCAAAAACAACAACTGAAAAACGACAACTCAGAAACACAGCTTCTGGGCACGTCTCAAAATGATGTCACACGATGAGCAATAATCTTTCCTCCTATAAACCACAGAAGCTTTACTGGTGTCCAGTCAGCACTGTATCTGGGACTTTCACGCAGGCTGTGCTGTCCACTGAAAACAGTTTGAGTTTATTAAATGAACAGTGCGATAGCTGATGCAGTAAGAGGTCTGATTATTTGATTCACTAAAATCTTAAATTCCACCAACACTGATGAATAAGATATGTACACTTTGTTAAACATTTAATTGCTGCGTTGTAATGAGGTGAAGAAATCCCGGCTTCACGTGTCATCTTAAAGCAATCGCCTATGACAGAGAGCGACTACAGACTACAAACATCTGGAATTTGCAGTCAGAATAAATTCATTGGGATCGGAGGAAAAATAAAAACCCAGTTCACTTCCTGCTATGCCTAGAATTCGCTGTAGAACACGAAATCGCTGGTCTGTGAGGAATGAGTGCATCATCAGTCACAGTGTTTTGGGAATTAAAAAAAAAATCCTAACCTGTGATACGAAACATTTGTTTTGATTAACAAGTAATTTTAATATTTGTAGTGAGATTTTTTTTGTTTTGTTTTGGAACTATTATGGTTAAAATGGTGGAGTTATTTCACTCCACTAAACCTCAACCAAACAATGTGAGAGTGTGTACACTGTTGAGTGTTGCAAAACCACAAACTATCTAAAGACTGAGATCCATTAAAAAAACTCATCCCAATAAAACCTGGAGTAGATATTCCTATGAAAGTCAGAAATATTTTGCAGGAGCCTCTACTCTTCACTGCTGAAGCACTTTACACAGCTTCCTTCTAATAAAAGTCGGCTAATGCTGTATTGCCACATGAGGTCAGCACTGACAAGTGAATAACATCACTTTAGAGCCATCTGTGGTCTGGAGAACGTTTAAAGAAATTGTTTCATGCTCCAGAATAAAGGTTTAAAAATCTTTAAAAAGCTGCGTCCTGGTGCTAAGTGAGATATGAATTACGGTGCCTGTCATTAAGGTTTTTAAAAAAGAAAACAAGTATAATGCAGCTCCGTAAATATGATGAATATAATACTCGTGAACAAATATCTTCTGAGCGACTGCAACTGATCTGATCAGTTTTCCGAACGCGCAGATCTGAGTCCATTCGCCTTTTATGTACTGTAGATCTAACTTCCTTTTGAAGATTTACACTACACTGCCTGGATTAATTAACCACAGAAATTTGTTCAAGATGATTTTATAGACCAGGACGTTATAGACTTCTTCGTCCAAAGCAATAGTTCGCATTGTTTCCCTCCTGCTCCTCTGGACTCGGGCCAACATCAGAGCCGAGCCGAAGCCACATAATGAGCTCCTTGTAGTTGGAAGATCGGAGAGTAGGCTGGCATTCCTCGCTGCAGATGTCAGTGAAAATACTTACACTCATCCCCACAATACGTCTGTCACACGCCAACCTTATGCTGGAGTATGACCAGAATGTCAAATCGAAACCTTTTTCGCAGTATTTTTATTATTGTTATTATTATATAGGTGTTTGGTGTTTTACTGAGGTGTGAGGTTTTAAAAAAAATCTTCATATTTGTTCACATCCGTGCTGAATAGATACCACCACAGACATTCGAATGATTTCTACTAAAAAATACCAGTACAAACAATCAGCTGTTAATTATTAAAACCATTACAAAGTTAAGTATTAACATATTAAGGATGTAGTTCCAAAAAATTACCAGTAGAGACCCACAGGGACCATTACAGTTTCCATTAAAACTCATACAATTCCCATTACGCATTCTATGAGGGTTTCTATTGTTTGAATACGAAAAATCTTTTTTTAAACCACACTAGGTTGCGTGTAATTTCAGGGGGACAATTCTGGTCCAGTCTGAGCTGGAGGTAGCCTCTTATATGAATGTAAGAGTTTGACGTTTAACCTGCAGCGCCCTCTAGCTTCAGTTTGCTGTTTCAGTCAATTGTGTGTATTTTTTTTTACTGCTTTAAACATTTAAAACATTTGTTTTGATTGTCAGATTTAAATCATGTTCTGTGTTTTAGCCTGAGTAGATAAGTGTTTCATTATCTGGCCCCGCCCACTGATTGTATAATTTTGTTTAATAACAAATCAGTATCAGAAAAGAGGATGCTGATTGGTCCATCAATACCAGCACTTCTAACCAATCCCACCTGCAAAAGGTTTGACAAATCACTCCCCTTCGTGCAGTAAATTATAGCTTTCACCTACCTGTAATCTTTCTTTGTCCTGTAAGCTCCAAACATGACCATCTGCAGGACAGCGAAAACAATCTGCTCCCACAGCTTTGTCTCTTGGTCCCGCACCTCCTGTTTTCAGTCCTTGTTCATTAAGAAGTCCATACAGGATTTTGCTGAGGTTTTTTTTTTTTTTTTTTTGTGATTGTTACCGGCAAAAATGTTTGATGTTGCCGTGGCTTTTTTCAAAATTTTGCAACGTACCTTAATCTCTCTCTGAAAAGTACTTGAACTGGCAAAATCGCAGTTGCACTAAATTATGCACGCTCTCTCACAGTGCTGTTTGTTGATAAATTAAACCTTTTAGGTGTATTCATGATCGACGGGTGCTTTGCCCGAGTGCGCGTTGTGACGACGTCACATGACTCGTCTTGGCCCAAATCTGCAGTAATTTTGAAAAATTCCAAGCTCCTCTGAATATTGTGGAGTTTCCTTGATTTTGTGTTCATTTCTGCAATCGCAAAATCTGGGAGGGACTGATCAAGTCAAGTTGTGAGTTAGTCCAGCGTTAGTCATCTCTGATCCCTCACAGTGACTGCTATTCTGTTCGACTTAGTAATGCCAACAACAGTAATGACTAAAGATGGCAAAGTGTTGTGAACTAAACAGAATAAAACATTCTGGAATGTTCTGTTAAAAAAATAATCAAATCTGTTCTATAACAACACTGAACACAATGTGCACAACCTATGTACACAAATCGGAGTCTGTGGTGGCCAGAAGGTTAATTACCTGAGTGATGATGTTCATGTTTTACCCTGACTTGTGGATTTGGATTTGGCTGCTTGATATCTAATACTATAAATGCCTGAAAGTGTTTTTTCGCATGAGTTCTCGTGAGATTTTCAGCTGAGCAATCACTACTGCTGTTAGATTGTCATGTAATGCCGTTCAGTGCTTTGTTTGAATCTGGTTACATGAGAGTACTTGAGAAATGCTACTAATTCCATGTAAATAGAATAAATTTGTCCATCTTGGAAAAGTGCTATATATGGATTTTTTTTTTTTTTTTTAGAAGCTGCACATTTTTCTGCTCACACTAATAATATCTGGCTGTGCTGAGCGCTTGCTTACTGGTTTCCATTGGGAGCAGACAGGGATGGGGGTGGAGTGACAGGAGGCCCAGGATCAAACACAGACAAGTAGTCTGGCCCAGAGCTTCAGTTCTCATGAACAGAGTTTCTCAGCCACTTATTACACCTGCTCCATCAGGTATTATTTTTCAATCGTGTTCAACATATTTTCCAGATTATTTGTACAATAACTGGATTTAACATATACTGCCCAATATACCAGTCCTCCTAAAGGGCCAGTAAATTACATTCATACATTTATATTCATGGTATTTTGGCAGATGTCCTTATCCTGGCCAACTTACATTCATCTCAGTTTACACAGTTGAGGGTCCTTCAGTGGCAGTTTGGCGCTGCTAAGATTTGAATTCGCAACCTTCTGATCAGAAATCCAGCAGGAGATGAAAGCAACGGTTAAAGTCCCTGTGAAGTGCCTTGAAGCGTACAGCATTACCCGATGTGTTGACATAATTTCTACTGAAACAGGAATTCATGGCGGGACATATTGTGTGGGGGCCCCTCCTCCTTTTTATTTAGCCAATAGTTTTTAGCTTGCCTCACAACATGGGCTAAGCAGTACATGACAGTTAGTACCATGGATGTTTATAGTATTGGGGGCGAGACACTTCAGATTCTAAAGAGCATTTGATTGTACAGAAAATCTGATGAGAAGCTGAAGTGCAGAATGATGTTGAAATTGTTGATCTGTATCGGTGGTAGAGAGACTGTACTGTACTTTACATGACTGTACTGTGAAGTTGAACGCATATATCTTCTAAATGTGAATATTGTTTTTGGAGCACACCAGCTTATAGATAACCTTAAGCTTGTTAATATTCATACTGAAGTCACAACGGTTACATTTTGAACGTGCGACTGGTTGGGCTTGAATTAATTGTCAGAAGCACAGAGGTATAAAAAGCTTCAGAATTTTGACCTGTATTTTTACTGGTTTATAGAAATAGCCTGTAATATGACATACACGACACTCTGGACGTGTACACATGAGCTACGAAAAAGCTGCGATTGTTTAATTTCCTCAGGGACCATTTAATTCCATTGTGTTTACGCTTGAGTATGTGGGAGGTAAAAATCTTCATCTTCGTTAGTGGATGATGTCCCTGAGGAGCGGAAACGAACACTTATAAATGTTCTCAGCAGTGACTTGGCGGCTTTTACCCAGCGAGTCATTCAATTCATTTACGTTCATTATTTATGTGGACTTATTTTAGTCAACGATTATATAATACGAATTTTTGGAAATAATCACAAGTCTATACGGGTATACTTTATTAAAATAAACATCAGTTAATACATATTTTGTTACTTTCTTAACTTTATTTATTGATTCTTTTAATACTTTTTTTTTTAATTAAAGTCAAATTTCATGATTTGATAATGTAAACTAAAATAGTAAACAAGAGTTAAAGCAGAGTTTCTCAAATTCACCCCAAAACACACTTTATAATATAGGACTAGTGTAACATTTGAACATGTCATGATGTCAGTAAAACACATACGTGTAACATAAGCCACTAAAGGAATATTCCTCACACTGACTCACCAGTCTAGTGGGAAGTGTCTAGTGGAAAATAATTCACGCCAGTGATACGGCCCGATGCGAAGCAATAGGAACCTGGGTAATACGTGATCTCATACACTCGCAGTATATATTGCGTATATCTGGAGCTTCACATCAGTATGTACATTCACTAGAGCCAAAATATCCTTGTCCATCAGGATTCCAAGTCGAACTGTACAAATTTTCAGCAATTTTATGCGCACCAATATTAAGCACACTGACGAGCTTTAGTTCCCTTAAAACTTTTCAGCTGTTGTCATGATTTTTGTCATGAGCCACATCTCAAAATGAAAACTCTTACCCTAACCCTTGGCAAAGTTTCTACACTTCCCAATAACATGTACTTACGTACAATTGTTTTAACTGATGATCTTAGAATATGTAATTGTTTAGAAAGAGACATTCCTGACTTGTGTAAATCCACCATCATCTTTTTCAGATCTGCACTGTGCTCCTTGTACTTTCCCCATAGTACTGTGTGTTGGTCAATTCAATGAGTGCTGTCAAACAAACCCTTTTTATTAGGTTTTGTTGGTACAGAGAAGCGGCCAGCTGTATTCAATCATGATCACTAACAGGAAATTAAGAAGCCTTAAGTCTTGCCAAATTAAAGCATATTTTGAAGCTTTCAGCAACACTGAATTAATAATCAGAGTGTTTGTATGTATATTTTTTACACTGGTATGTGTAATTTTGGTCTTGTGTTGATTACAGAAAACCCAAAATGAATTTAAACATGTTAAACATGTTAAATATGCCAAATTCTTGTTTTAGAGATTTTTTAGAGATTAAAGATGTATGTTGTACAATCTTTCTTCCCCAGAAAAAGAACTGTTCATATAAATTATCGAAATCCCAATATTGCCATGACATTCGTGTCCATGATGAGTGTATGTAAACTTGTGACTGCAACTGTATTTATTTATTTATCTATCTATCTATCTATCTATCTATCTATCTATCTATCTATCCTGTTTCTTCCCCTGTAAAATCTTGTTTGTCACATGTTTCGTCTGTTCCAGGTCGTCTTTATGCCATGCAGACAGGTATGAAACTGGACAGTAAGACTCCCGAATGCCGTAAGTTCCTGGTGAAGCTGATGGATCAGCTGGAGATGGTAAGAGTCGCCTGTGTATACAATACAGCAATGAGAAGGCATTCGAGGCCAGTTCAAAGTCAAACATGATCTGTGTCTGAGAGAGTAAAGCCTCCCATCTCACTAGAACAACACTTGATGGGATAATTGGGTGTATTAAGTAAATCAGTGTTCCATCAATATGAGACATTTAAAAAAACAACAAAAAAAAAAACCCGCTAAATGTCTGAGATTGAAGTCTGCACACGTCTCTCAATGTGTCTGATAATCACTTTAAATGAATACCCCCAGTAATGAAGAGAAAGCAACATCATGGTGAATCTGAACATATTTTACTAAATAAAGAAGAACCTGAAAAATATAGAATTAAATTCATTACTGTTTGTGTGTGTGTGTGTGTGTGTGTGTGTGTGTGTGTGTATTTTTATTTAGGTTATTTTTGTATTCATCATAAATGGTAACGTGAGAAAATGAGTGGCCGGTTCATTAATCCTTTCATTTTTGTTTAGCACATCATTTAGAGAAAGGTGAGTTAACAGTTAAAGTACAGTGTAAAGCCCAGTTTGGACGGGGGTTGTTTATCAGCAGAACCTCTGTAATCGATTTTCTCTTCAGTGAAAATAACTCTCACATCGGGAGAGCAATGATCTGACCTTTGGAGGAGAGAGGAGAGTTTTTCCAGAATGAACCCGGATATTTGCATCACACGACCATGTGATCGCGGTCAGAGATAATAATTTTATTTATGGAAGAGTTGATGCTATTTTATGTATGTGAATATAAAGTAATATAGCATTTTATACTGGTAGCTGCTTTAATCAGCCTGCAGAATCTCGCTTTTGTTTATGCTTTTATTTTCTCTCGACAGTGTGTGCTGTCGAGGTTTTACCGCCCAAGTGCCTCTTCGAAAGCCTAATTTATTTTTTTCGTTTTGCGATTCGGTTTATTATCTGAGGGAGGGTCACCGATGCACGTGACTAAATACGGCAAGCAGCAACAGTAACACATCTGCATGGAAAATCTGTGTGTGTATGTAGATGATCACTGAGTTTAGAGAAACGCAGTAGATAATTCAGTCTATAATTTTCTTAGAGGAGGACGGAGGGGGAAACCGACAGTACATTTAATCCCGTCCGGATAGAGTAAATGGGATCGTGGCGTTGAGACATTTATAATATTTGATGTTAGCTCACTGTTTTGTGCTCTGTGACAGACACATATGTGCAGAAACTGGCATTTTATGTTGTCCTGGCATCTTGTAGGACTGAGCCTCATGGGAAAAAATTGTCCGACCTGATCCCTTACCCAGGAATTCAAATACTTGTTCCTTTCCTCTGTCAGAGTAACACATCTCTATGCTGAACACGCAGTGAAAGTACAGTATGTGTGAGCTGTGATTGTTTAATTGGAGAGGTGGGATCTTTGTAGAAACTTGGATTATCTGGGTCATCTCAAGTGGTCCTTTGCTGGTTGCTTGACCATTTTTAAATCTCTTTAGTATTATTATTATTATTATTATTATTATTATTATTATTATTATTTTTGATTACCTCTATGTATTGGCATTGTAAAAGCACCAGTTTTTAAAAAATTATTATTATTTATTTTACTTGGTTTAATCAAAGTTCAGTGTTCTTCAAATCTAGGCCTCGACGTTCACTGTCCTGCAGAGTTTAGCTCCAACCCTAATCAAACACACCTAAACATCTGATCACGCTAAGCAAGAACTTTAGGATTACTTGCAAATTACAGGCAGGTGAATTTGGAGGTTGGAGCTAAACTCCCTGTGATGGATCATACTTTACTGTTGCCAATATCAAATGTAGTAACATTTTAGACCCCAGTGACAAGCATAAGCTATTGTAGGTCAATCATAGACATAAATACTACAAAATACTCTTAGTTTTTATTATTTGTTATGCTTATATTACTGTTCATTTCTCAAAATGCATGAATAAAGTAAGCTTTTCCCCAGATTTCTACTAGTGCTCTCTCTGTGACCAGTGAAATCTAAAACATGCAATTTAAAGTAGAATGCTTCTATAGAGGACTTATTTCTGTGAAAATTTGAGATTTGTATCTGGTCTCCCACCAGAGATATTCAACCTGAAAGTGAGAATAATAATAAAAAACTTTCTCATCCCCATAAAAAAGAGAAACCTGAAATGTCCTGTATCCACACTATTCTTACCCAGGTACCGGCTTAAAAAAATTAATGCTGAGACATGAATCCTTCCCATTTTGACCTTAAACTTGATCTTAAAAGTGGAACTGTGAGCAATTTTGAGCATTACATTTGGACTTAAGTTCTAAATCAAAGGAGCAACATTGTGCAGAATGTTTATATATGTACATGTACCTTGTTATGCACTCTAGAGATCCAGGAGATAGGACCCTCCTGAGCTGAGATATTGAGGTTTCCGTAACCAAAATTTGTTGTATGCCATGACACAAAGAATGCTGTCTTAGTTAATCCAAGTAAAATTAACAACAAACAAACAAAAAAACCAAGTGGTTTTGCAATGCCAATACACAGAGGGAATCACTCAAGAAAATTAAAAATGGTCAAGCAGCCAACTTTAGTTATTGAACCACTTGAGATGGACTGACCCATCTGTAAAGATGTTATCTAGATGCCACAGCTGGTAGATGCTATGAAAATTTGCGTGTATGTATAAACCGTCAAGGAAAATGTGATTTGTGTTTGTTGTTTCACTTTTGAAAATAATTGTAGGTATGTTTCAAATAAAATTATTTCCAATTCTCTTGGTCACTCCTTATGGTAAAGTACCATTTATGAACTGAATGTCATGGCCAAAAGCCTCTGACACAAAATGTCCACATGCTTCATTCATGCTCTGGTGAAACTACTGTTCTGCTCTTGTTGTCCTTAAAAAATACAGGCCTTCTTTAGTACTGCTGGTCAGCCAATTAAAAGTGGCTCCAGTGTTCTTGTGTACTTGAGGGACTTGTAATAAGCCCCAGGGAGAGTCCCTGCATAGTGACTAGATCCGGCCTGGGAACTTTTCCTTTGGACTGAGCCACTGAGGACACACATTCGCCCTGTTCAACAACTGATCTACTGTTGCACCGTTACATGCTTCCATGGGATAGTTTTCAAATAATAATAATAATAATAATAAAAAACCTTACAAAGTAGTTTATGGATAACTCTGTATTACGCAAGTTAAAGCTAACGATGACTAAAAAAAGATGACTTTAATAAAAGTTGACTTATTTTCACACACACACACACAAAATGGGCTAACAAATACATAGTCAGCACACCAGCCCACTGATCACGTGAGGGCTAGTCTCCAGAAAACTTTAATTACATTGGGATTCTGGAGAGTAACCAGAGTAGCTGATGCATTCCAGGAATCGATGAGTCATGGAAAGCCCAGGCTGTTCAGAGCATCCCGCAGCAGGGTTTTAACAGTAACATACACACTTTTTTATATTGCCTCGACACATTCCAAAGCCTGGAAA
>JAOUWY010000043.1:6777463-6788141 GCA_025728095.1 Prietella phreatophila
CATCAAGGATGTCTCTGTACATTGCTGCATTCATCTTTCCCTTAGTCCTGACTAGTCTCCCAGTTCCTGCAACTGAAAAACATCCCCACAGCATGATGCTGCCACCACCATGCTTCACTGTAGGGAAGGTATTGGCCAGGTGATGAGTGGTGCCTGGTTTACTCCAGATATGACACTTGCCATTCAGGCCGAAGCATTCAATCTTTGTTCAGTCTTTGGTCTGAGAGTCCTCCAGATGTCTTTTGGCAAACTCCAGGTGGGCTGTCATGTGCCTTTTACTGAGGAGTGGCTTCCATCTGGCCACTCTACTATACAGGCCTGATTGGCGCTGTAGCTCAGTCATACTATCCATCTGGTTTTTGGTCACCTCCCCAACTAAGGCCACTGTGCTCATTGGGACCTTCAGTGCTGCAGAAATGTTTCTGTACCCTTCCCCAGATCTGTGCCTCAATTCAATTCTGTCTCGGAGATCTACAGACAATTCCTTGGACTTCATGGCTTGGTTTGTGCTAGAATGTGTAAATATATCCTTATATAAGATTTCTACTTAAAAAAAAGACATTCCTAAAGACTACTTTCAGCACTTTATGGATTAGCAGCTAACACTAGGGTAATGTTAGCAATTAGGACATGTATTTAGAGTTTAGGATTAGCAGGTGTTATTAGTGTATGGTTAGCTAGGTAGGAATGATGGATTGTTAGCTTCAGATACAGGGGGGGAAAATAATTTTTTACAAATCCTATTTCACAAATATATAGAGAGGGATATAAATGGTAAAAAGTCCAGAATGCAAAGGTCACATTCTGTACCTTTTCCCCTTACAGTGTTTTTATTGCTGCAGTTGTTTTTATGTTCCAGGTGTAATTTTATTAGCTGCAACATAAGCAGGTTCAAGTTCATATCAGATGTGTAAATATTTACTAGAGGAAAACTAGGTGTGGTTTTCTCCGATGAGGCAAACTGAATGACATGCTGAATAAAATCAACAGCAAGCTCAAAGAGGAAAATGTCATGAATTCAAACCCCAGCACTGTTGCCACAAGCTGCCACTGTTGGGCCCTTAAACTTCAACTGCTCAGATGTATAAATGAGATAAATGTATCTCTGGATAAGGGCATCTGCCAAATGCCATAAATGTAAATATATGTAAACAGTGAATCAGCTCAGACATGTTCAGTATGTGAACATAATAAGGCATAATCTCATTATTCACTTATAGTCCAGTGAAGAAACAAATTTTTATGTCAACTATAAAATAAGAGTTTTAAAGCCACAGTCATGACTTTTAATCAGCTCATCTTTTTTTAACCGTGTGATTCACTGATTCATTTATGTAAGCAAAACAACTCTTAATGATTCATTTCCATCTGTGCTATTATTAATATTCACATAGTCACAGACAAACTCACCTCACTTACAACACACACACACACACACCATTAAAGCTTTAGATTATTTCAGTTTATCTGTCAGTCTGTGCAGTAGGTGTGTTCTGATTATTTGAATCAAATTGGTGAGTCAATGCATTATAAAAATTGCACAAAATGGGCAAATTCTCCTAAAGACTAAAGAACATTCACTTTGACCTTTCCCGACCCCTCCCCCACCTCCACCCACCATCCCCCAGCCCCTGTGACAGAGATGTCCATGAAGGCTATGCAATGGACCTTTGCTGCCAACTTAGTCATTAGAAAATCTGTAAGTGAGGGTAGAACACATCTCTGCCTGGGGTATTTAAATTTACATTCACATTTGCATTTAGATTTACAGCATTTAGTAGAAGCCCTTGTGTCTCAATCAATCAAATCCTAATGCTAGTTCACAAGATCAGTGACTAAGGGCGTATTCAGACCTGTAGATCTGTGGTTTGTTCCGAAACAGGGACTTAAATTGTTAGTGTTGTATTTTCTCCTTGTCTCATGTTATGCAAGTAACATGTGAGTAAACTGTCCTCTCGATTAAAGATGTTCCCTTTTTGTTCACAAAGTGGATATTGATTGAATGGATGATGCACTGATTTGCCTCTCTGCTGTCACACAGTCATGATTGTTTTTTAAAATTGGTTTATGTGCATAGTTATTTAAAGCCAGTCCCTCCAGGATTTTGCGATTTCAGAAATGAACACACAATCAAGGAAACTCCTTGCAAAATTTGGAGGAGAATTTTTTCAAAATTACAGCAGATTTTCCAAAGATTTGGACCAAGACGCGTCATGTGACATCACAATGTCAAAGCCCTCTTTGATTCACCTGAGTACATCTAAAAGGTCTCATTTACCAACAAACGTCACTGCGAAAGAGCGTGCCAGATAATTGCCTGCAGTTACAAGTTCGCCAGTTCGAGTAGTTTTACGAAAAAAATGCACAAATACATTTGTGGGGGGGCGGTGCAGCAAAGTTGAGCACTTTTGGCCACAGCAAGCACAAAAAAACTTCATGAAATCCTGTATGGACTGTAAAACAGATCCTCATGACCTGCTCTGGGTGAGATGACGGAACCTGCTTAAAATACTTCTGTTGTCATAAAGAGTTCTAAAATGACTCATGTCCCCCTTCCCTTTGTGTGAAGCTGTAAAGACCTCATCATCAGCCCAAAGCCCACACACTATTGGTTTTATCTCCTCCCGCAGCTCCTGTTATGGTGCCATGATACTGCTTATCTTAATCATTTACCACTATTGACACTCTCTTTCTCTCTCGCTCTCACTCTCTCACCACCTATCCAGAACATTGAGCACAGGAAGTACGCTAGATGGAAGGCGGCCTACATTCACAACTGCCTAAAGAGCGGTGAGACTCCTCAAGCAGGGCCTATTGGCATGGAAGGGGAAGCATATGGTGAGTTCTGATATAATATCAGCACACCCTTCTACAAACAACCACAACTATGTCTCCTATTAAGAAAATACAGACAGGCTCGAGCCTTTGCTTCATGATTAGAGCACTAAGCAGAAAAGGTTAGCTCATTGTACACTTTATCAGATTGCGAGAGGCCCAAAGGAGAGCACTTCCCAGCTCGCAGTCCAGCTCTTGCCTTCTTCTGTAAGGGTGCAGAAATGAACTGCTGAATGGGTGAAGGTTGAGATGGTCCTCCACCGATTTCTTAATGCCCATATTCTGTTACTTATTTCAGGATTTTTGAAATACTCATATTTTTTACTTTTTAAACACCATTTGTCCATGTGAAGACACGAAACAAATGTACATGTATATATAGCTCAGACATCTAACACTAAAATACTGCAGATGATAGACTTGCAGTCTGACCAACATACTGTAGAGCTGTGTATGTATATATTAAACACACATCCTTCAGAAGGAGGAAACATGAAGATGTACAAATGCGGGATTAAAATGACCTTGATTTTAAAAAAGGCAGCATTGCCTGGTAGCATCAGTGTTGTAGGGTTTAGCCTAAGAATGGGATGAAATTATGGAGATTTTTGTGTTCACGGGTAGATGAGATGAAGCTGAGACGGCAGGTTAGTTTGCTTTTTTTCGACCCTCTCACAACATCTGCTGGGTGGACCATGTTTTAACTTAATTCTGCAGGTCAAAGATGAAGTCATCTTCTGATGGGTCCTCAGAGACACGCACACACACACGCACACACACACACACACACATGCGTATGTGCAGAGGCCCAGCATGAGAGTTTCACACTTAGCTCATATCATTACTGTTTATTATTAATTATACCAGAGCTCCATACCCTTCTTGTTTACAGCTAATCGAAGATGGGTGTGGTTTGTATGTGTGTGTCTTGCTGTGGAAACGTTCTTTATGATCAAGCCCTTCAGTAACAGCTGAGCCTTCACACTCAATCACTGACCTCATGCTAGGTTAGTTGAAACCACATGAAGCGTTCCCAGCAGAAAGTAAACACAGCATCTTACTGAGCCTCGGCTTCTTACAGCAGGAAGTCTGTGTTTCTTACGCCTTATGTAATGTCTCGTTCCCTGCCTCAGCTTGACTCTAGTGAGGTCCTGAGCTGATCATACACAAGCATATTTACATTTCCTTTGGTCCATCTTCATTCATTATAGCTACTGTGTTCCATATTGTGTCTCAGTATAATAATTATTCCCCCTGATATCTGGTCATTGTGGTGCAGTTGATTTTATATACAGCAATGATGAATTCTTTGTTCTGATTTGGTTAGAATTCAGTGCTGGGTAATTAGGGGCCAAGCACCAGAGGTGTGTAGACACACTGTTGTTATTGTACATTTTTTTCTTCCGGCTATGGTGTCTATGGCAGCCCATAGAACTGTTTGGTAAAAAGTTGCGACATGTGGCACACTGATTGAGGAGCATCTACGGAACATTCTGACCAAAGTGCTGCCTGCGCTGTAGTGCTACCATCGGGTCAAAGGACATATGTTTTGGCCAAACATGCCTTATTTTAGCTATATAACAGTAATTCTGTGCTTCTGTTCAGCAGCTGGGATTCGACAGAAACAATGCTAGACAAAACAGTATATCTACACTTTAGAATACATGTTAAAAATCCTTCCTAATATCTTATTAACTTTTTAAATGGTTAGTCCTATTTATGCTTACATACTCCCAGATAACATAACCAGTGTAAGGTGACTAGTTAGCTTTTCAATACAATAATGAACCGCATAGTTCTGCTATGAACAGTAGAATATAATAGTTGTGATCAGGAGCTACTGGACTTGTTGATATTTTCCTGCTTGGCCAGTCACTTTGTCTCCGAGGACGTTGAATGGAGTGAAATTTCTCATCCGGAGACAAACGCTGGCATTAACAGGACTTACTGGAGCTAATGACCTTGTTCTCATTCTCCAAATGTAGTGAAGCAGCCGAGACACGTCCAGTGTTCAGCTTTGTGGCAACTTCATGCTTAAATCATCACACGCTCTCCTCAAACTGTATCAAGTTGCTATGTAAGCTCAAATGTACCAGCTTCCACCACTTCCGCTAAATGTGAAGAGAAGTATAGTGCTAGAAAGAGTAGTAGCAGTCATGTTTAAATCTTAATGACCTTGTCTGTATTCAGATGTAGTTATGAGGTATCATTTAATGCTTTCTTAAAATCTGGAGCTGACATTGTGAGTGATTTAAAAAAAAAAAAAAAAAAAAAAAAAAGGAAAATTATTACAGTATTCTACTAATCAAGTACTTTGTCTGGAAACATCCAAAAATTACAACGCAACTCCAAAAAAGCTGAGTGAGGCAAACTGTTTATTTTGGTAAGACTAGAGAGAGTTTGCATTACAGAAGGCTCCCTTAGTTAAATACAAACAATAGTTATTATGCTCCTTTCCATACTTCTTAGGGATACTATACTAGCATGATGTATGTACTACAATGTACAGTAATACAGTTGTTTTTGCTCAGTGCTGCAGGTTCCCAGAAACATCTCACTCCTCTGTCTCGCCCCATTTGTAATAATATCCATCTGTTTGCAGTTTTCTCACCGTTATTTCTCTGAATTTGGCAGGCGGGTCAGAAATACTGGGGCCAGCACACCCAAGCTCAGAGGAATTCTCACTGTCATTCAGCACTGAGTGATGCTTTTAAAGCTGTATGTGATACATAATGGATATTTTTAATAAAGAGATGCTCTGGTGCTGCAAGCAGGATGTAGTTTGGCATCCAGCTGGCGCAAAATTGAAGAAACTTTATAGAAATTAGTTTTTGCTTCACTGATGACAGTTTCTCTTAGCTGCACTATTATTATAATTTTTTTTAATTAACTCATCTGTGCGCCCTGTTTAGTCATCTGTGAGACGTGAAGATCGACTGGCACCGTCCTTCATGCCTGAATTCTGTTCCAATGTGAAAAATGTCGGCATTAAATCAGGGGTTGTTTGGGGGAGATGCATCTCACTACCTCGCTCACTCTATCACTAGCAGGACTAAGCTGTTCTCGTGTGCGCCCGTGTGTCCTCGTGTGTGACCGCACGTCTTCATGTTATGTAGACCGCTTGTAGCCTCTAGAACAAGGTTGTTTTAAACTCACTTTATTGCTAGAACGTGCTAAAAATTATACCTTGAGGCCAGTAGACTTGATTGATTGGCCTTTCATAGATTTGCTAGCTGGTTTTTCGCTCCTATTAGTTTTTAGGTGAGAAGTTCTGTTGTACAAGCCTGTGTTAATGTTTACATGCTCTCCGCATAGATGATGAGTTCGGCACTGAAGCTGGTGGTTCATCCTATGCGTCTTTTGGTGCAACTCAGCCGCAACCCTCCTCCAGTGCGGATTTGGCAGACCAAGGAGCAGCATCTATCCCTCCACCCAACTATAGCACTATCCAGGTTCCTCCTGGCTCTCACGCTCCAGCCAACACACCTGCTGATCTTCCTCATCCAGCAGGTAAAGCCTGAACTTCAGCTTGGCATATTTCCTCCCTCTGAATTCTTATTGGTTCTTTGGATGGTCAGTAGGGGTCATCAGTGGTTTGGTTCATTAGCAGGTCTCTGTGATTCCTAATCAGCTTGTTTGTCATGATAATGAGGCGTCATTATAATGATTACCTTACCTTAGTTCTGGTGTCTGTTTTATCTCAATATAATTAATGCAACTACAAAATAATGCTAAAGTGGATTTCTCAAGTCCCACATCCATTGATTCTTTTCTGTTTGTGTGCTCAGTGCTCTGATGGTTGTCATTCATCCCACTTCAGACTTCCATAGACTCGAACTGTAATCTGCTCGGGGTACTAAGAGACGTCCCATTTTGGCTGCTGAAATCAGAATTGACTCCATTTCAGCTATTTGAGATTTAATGTTTTGTAATTGTTGTGCATCTGTGTGTTGTATCCTGTGTATATTCTAATCAGTACACTACATCTAAATCTTTTACACGATACTATGTGTGATGATTAACAGTTGTTTCTGTTCAGCCGAGCCCATGAAACCAGTTCCGGTTCCCCGGGCTGTGCCGGTCACTGACCCCTTGACTCTCAGCGTAATCCAGCAAGGTATAATACTCCTTAACATTTGACTTATTTTTAGTAAATGCTCAGATCATCAGACTCAGAAGAGGCACGCAGTTAGTACATTTACATGGACAACAATAATCCGATATTAAGACGATACTCTGATTAATAAACTACCATGTAAACAGCGATTATCGAAGTAAACACAAATCGAAATAAGACGTGTGGAGAGTATTCCTATTTTAGTCGCATTATCAAAGCAAATTGCAAAAAGCAAATGTTCACACCTTAATCACACTATTAATGTCGTGTGGGAGTTTTCACCACATTTTGCAACAGGACACGTATACACACGTCAGTGCTCAGCTGTTTGATGGCAAACAAGAGAGCACGGCTGTGTCTGAAACTGCTTACTTAAGTATGCGGTTTGAACGAGCCCATTGCTTCAAACAATCGTCTATTTGCACGTAAAACACTTGTAGCTTTCATAAAATTAAACACCTGAAACTATATATGGTTCCATAACGAAAACGAACTGTATGTCAATACGTGAAATTCTGGAGGGAACGTTGGACGGCACAGTGACGTAATGATGTGTGCTATTAATTGACCTGTGTTCTATAACATGTAAAACGGGAACATGAAAGGAATATTCTAAAAGCAACTCATGTAAACACCTTAATCACAGTATTGTCTTATTCAGAATAAGGTCTATAATTAGATTACTGCTGTCCATGTAAACGTAGTCACTGACACTGCTCAGGTGTGCTTCAAACACATGATCTTGATGAGACCCAAAACTGCTTGATTAATAAAATAATGAGTACAGTACCAGCTATGTCACAGCGTTTTGACTGAATTAATGCATTTTTGTTTAATTGGAAAAACTTGTCTTGTGTGTTTTCTTTCATGCTGTAACCTCCTTAAACGAGGTTGTGGCTTTGTTTTTGCTAAATGGTCCCCTTAGTCCCTGACTTATAATATTCCCATTATATTTTTGGATAATGTAAAGAACTAACACTGTAGTAGCTTCTAAATTAATTACACTGTAGCTAGGTGGGTTTTCGGGCATAATTAATTGGGTAGTCTGATTAGCTTAAACTGTATCCTGTGGAAAGCTCACTAACAGGTTTGTAAACTAGTTAATAACTATGCATTGCTTCATATCAAGCAGCTTTGAATAAGTGTGAGCTGGTGTGAAAAGCTGGAAGAGAGGTGCAGATGGAAGTAATTCAGATATTTCTATGTGCTGCTCTAAATCACTCTTGCGTGAGGTGTCTAAATCTTCAACTCCGCCAAAATTATGTATCGTGCTTACAAGCGTTTAGTTGTATTAACCTGAGCCTTTGGTTTGCATTGTTGCATTTGGTTCACAAAGCTTGTGTAAACAAATGAGGCCAGCTATAGAACAGTTCTCCGTGTTTATTGGTGTTTGGAGTTCTGAGCTGTGTTACGAGTTAGAATGTGAGCTACCGTCTCACTGTATATCTGAATTATTGCTCTCATTTACGACTTTAACTTCCCTGTAGGTGATGTGCGTCTCACACCAGAGGACTTCACCCGAGCTCAGAAGTACTGCAAGTATGCAGGCAGCGCATTACAGTATGAAGACATCGATACTGCTCTCCAGAATCTACAGAAAGCTGTCAAGCTTCTATCCACTGGCAAAGAATGAGAGCTTTGTGTGCTTACTTTATCACTCTCTATGACTGACCTGCCCCATCTGAACTGCAGTTCGACTCAAGATCACTCAATAAAACATCTGTTCCACATCTGCGCTCTTACTGGCTGCTCAAAAAAAAAAGATAGAGATTAGTATTTTAATCTATCAGGTGCATGTGAATTTACCCTTTTGATGATATGCTATATGAGGTTAAAGGAATGCAGTCATCAATGACTCCTGGATTTGAATGAATAGAATGATTCCAGATTTTTCTCTTTTCCTTTAAATAGTTTAATGCACTACTATGTCTCTTTTCTGCTGCAAAGGGTTTTACGATTAGGTGAACTGCTTACTTTAAATTGTCGTGTGTAAATGGTGCCCTGTGAAGGACTGGTGTTCCCATCCAGTGCTCCAGCCCCACTACAAACCCTGACCAGGATAAAGCACTTACTGAAGGTGAAGGAAAAATAAACAACATACTATTAAGTTCATCCGTATTCTTCTGTCTTTGATGATTAATGTATGCTGAGCTACAATAGTCATATTTTATAAACAACAGATTTAGGAAGCTATAATGTGTAATCTTTTCTTATGGGTCACATTTCCTCACGTTATATCTACTGCAATATTGTGATATTATCATTCTCTATCTCTCCAGTCTTGGCAGAAAAAGAAAGTACACCCTCCTTCAATTCAAGTTTTTAGTTATCAGGGCCTGAATAACAATTGTGTGGTCCTCACCAACGCCTATAAACTAACAAATAACCTCAGGTGATGACAAAATAAAAACCACAACAGATTTCAATATGCAGTAATTTTTCCCTAAAACACATAGGGGTTCAAAAGTTTTAGAATTTTGAACTAATTTAAAAAAGCAAATGTTCAATAATTTCAATATTTAATAATCAAGATTCTGGTCTTTTTCTAGCTCCCTGTTTAAATGTAAACAAATGTGTGATATTGACCAGGTTCAGATGTCTAATTGTGTGATCAGATGACACTGACAGATTTGATCTAAAACAGATCATAAGGTTTTGCACTAAACATGTGGAGTCCATGCAGCTCGAGTTTTCAGTCATTAAAACAAAAAGATGATGTACCAAATACTAAAACTCTGAATTTCATATATATATTTAAATGATTCCACTTTTTACTCCGGTTGCTATCAGTAATATCATTTGTAGTGAACGCTTGTATTAAATGAGAAAAGAATGTAAAATAGAAGGATTTTCATTAGCGCTCATAAGTAAGCATATGTTCCCAGGATATGAAATACTAATGATTATTGTGACATGATGAGCGCTCCAGTGCATGTGTTAAAGGCTTGGGGAGTTCATCAGCTTAAGGGAGTTAAATTGGCCTCTTTAGTTTAGTGCACATGAGCAGGAAACAATCATTTACTGTAGATAGTTCTGCTTGTTTTCTCATCTGGTTTTGTGACGCTGACTGTATAATGGCCATTGTTTTTCTCTCAGATGTTCTGTTTTGTAGCCTGGAGTCAGACAGAAAAGGACACTGGGCTTATCTGCGAGCCGTGTGCGCGTGTCCCACCTCTGAGAGCTTCCACATTTCCCTGAATTTTTTCCTTCCTCATTATTGATTGTGGCAGAAATGAAAACAAATGAAAATCACTGGGTTTTGCATGCATCCCAGCTTGCAGTTGGTTCAGAGAACTCCATGAGGTGGTGATGATATTAATGGCACCTCTTCATTAAAGGAACATGTGCTCATAACCTCCTCATAGGTGTTTACTGGGGTTTTATAGCCATAACAATTTAACATCATATACTGTATGGGTTTTTTTTATGCAAGAAAAAAATATTGATCATATTTTCCTATCTGGTGAACCAGTACTGTTTCAATTCATCCAAACTCTAATAGAAATAAATGTGTACAGTGCCCTTCACTAACATTGGCACCCTTGGTAAATATGAGTAAAGAAGGCTGTGAATAAATGTCATTACTGTTTAACCTTTTGATCTTTTGTTCAAACATCCATCCATCCATCCATCTTCAACCGCTTATCCGATCGGGTCGCGGGGGTAGCAGCTCCAGCAAGGGACCCCAAACTTCCCTTTCCTGAGCCACATTAACCAGCTCTGACT
>JAOUWY010000043.1:6799705-6811382 GCA_025728095.1 Prietella phreatophila
ATATATATATAAACACACACACACACACACACACACACACACACACACACACACACACACACACACACACACGTTTATATGAAAACAGTGTGTCATATAAGAGTGCAGATAAGAGATCATCACAGTGTTTCGTGCATATAATGCCATTTCTTCAACACTTTAATTTCATTCTCAGGACAAAAGACCTGCAATGTGTAATCTTTGTAATAAGAAAACAATTGTTTTATTTAGAGTACTGAACTAAGCAGAAACATCATCGTGCAGGAAAATTTTCATATATAAAAGTTTAAAATCGGTCAAAGCAACATACTTCTGCCTTTAAAATAATAAGCTGTCCCTCCTGTCTGCTCTCTGCTGGTCTCTTTCTGTCCAAGGCCATTGCTTATTCCTCCATCTGTCAGTCTGTATTCATCTCCCTCTGTCCGCTCTTTGTCCCTCGTCTCCTATTAACTGAGTCTGAATGATATATGCGGACGTTACTTTGGTCCAGAAGTGCTGAGCTGCCAGGGCGAGTGTGATGAAATACTCACGGCATCAAGTGGAATCTTTACGTCGCCGTGCTACCCAAACGACTACCCTTCTAGACAGGCATGTACATGGACACTGCAGGCTCCGGCCGGCTTTGTCCTGCAACTCACCTTCCTTGACTTCGAGCTCGAAGAGGCACAAGGCTGCATCTACGACAGCGTCAATGTCAACACTGGCACGAGCAGCGTTAAGTTTTGTGGCCTGACAGCCAACGGACTCACACTCAACTCCAGCACCAATGTCATGGTGGTGTCCTTTCATTCTGATTTTAGTGTCCAGAAGAAAGGCTTCAATATCAGTTACAGGCAAGGTATGCTTCAAGTGCCTTGTTTTTCCTTTGTTTAGGTTTGCACTAGGGCTGTGACAAACGATTTTTTTATGAGTAAATAATAATCTGTTAAATATTTATGACTGATTGATTTGGATTTGGATAATTGACTAAATATTCCCTGTTATAATTAAAATAACTCATTAAAAGCTAAATGAAATAATGATAAATGCAGATTTTACAGCAGATTTTAAGCAGAGCTCAGAAATGTCAGGTGACATCATCACATCACACAGTTATATAAAGCTCTCTTCGATTCAGGTGCATCGACCATGAGTACAGATTAAAGGTCTAATTTACCAACAAACAGCACTGCTAAAGACGGTGCAGAACAATTTCCTGCGATTGCGATTTTCCAATTCGAGTAGTTTTTCACATAAAAAGGACAAAAAAAACTGCAGCAGAATCAAGCATTTTTGGCTGCATCAATCACAAAAGAACTCCATGAGATCATGTACAGTTACCTGCATTGGCTTACACCCTTATCCAGCGTGACTTACATTTATCGCATTTGTACAACTGCGCTATTGAGCGTTAAGGACCTTGCCCAAGGGCCCAACAGTGGCAGCTTAGCAGTGCTGGGGCTTGAACTCCTGACCTTCTGATCTATAACCCAGAGCCACCACTGCCCCAACAGTTCTTGTGTTTATTGAACAAGAGAATAAAAACTTTTTCACCAGTGTTAAAATATGACGATTCTTTATAGTTGTGATTACTGCGCTTACTGAAAACCAGTCCTGTGCACAGCATTAAAGAATATAACTCACATTATAACTGCTTTTTGTTGGTTAAGTAAACATTGTGTTATCATAATAATTGTCAACCATATCTATTAATTGTTGCAGCCCTAGTTTGTCTATTATTATTATTATTATTATTATTATTATTGTTGTTGTTGTTGTTGTTGTTGTTTCTTTATTATGATGATGATTATTATTATTAATTTTAATCATAGTACTTGCTATTGCTGATCATTCCAATGCTCTCAGGCACATACATTTCTACAGCTACTTTACTTTTAAACGTTTTGTTTTGATTTGTTTTGATTATCGACACTTTCTGCGAGCAGATCACAAACAGTATCATGATACACCACTGGTATCCTTCTCATCAAACCTCACCCCAGCCCATCACCTTGCTTTTCATGCTTATTTTATTTATTTACCCCCCATATCATTAAAGCACTGTATTTCTGCCTTCTTTATTCTTTTGTCCTCATTTAAAGTAATTGTCTTTAGTTCTTAGGCCTGCGTCTCATTTACAACTGAGCTGAACCACTGTATAAAATGTTCGTCATCCAGGATATACGTACAGTACATACAGAGCATTTTATCATCACACTTAAGCTTGGATTTTAAACACAGTCTTGATTAAAGTATGGTGAATGAGCAATAAAGTATAGTGTAGATAAACGGCTGGTCCATGTTTATTAAATCTATTTAGTGTTTTATACAGATTGTGTTTTTAAGGCATTATATTTTAGGCATGATATATTAAGGCATGATTTTATGACAAAAATCAACTCTCCACTGCTTCTCCAGTTGCAGTAGCTCTGAGAAATCAGAAGGTCACATTGCCTCAGAACCAGAAGGACGTGGTGCAGGTGTCCAGCTCAGTGTCCATCCCGGTGCTGAGTCAGTTCACAGCATGCTTTGAGATTGCCGGTCAGTCATCGACAGGATCAGGTATCATCTTCTCTTACACAGGAAAAGACCCCTACTTGACCTTCGGCCACAACGGCAACAGTGTGGACCTGATAATCGGCAATTTCACGTGTCCAATCAGTGATTTGGTGACATTAGCTGACTTTACATCCATCATGCAAGTGTTCTGCATCACATGGTCCAACAAGAACGGTGTCATAGCTGTGTACTTCAAAGGCAACTACCAATTTAAAACCTGCTCTAACTCCATTGGCATGAGAACGGAAGTCGGGGGCTCCTTTGAACTAGGCAGGGGAAAAAAGCAGGGCCAAAACTTCAATGGCCTCATCTACAACTTCCGTCTGTGGAGTTCAGCCATGACCTTCTCTGAGCTTTCTTCCCTGACCTGCGATGCTGTGGGAAACGTGGTGGACTGGGACAACAGCTTCTGGGACATCCCGGCCTCGTACGCTCAAACGGACTCTAGTCTCAGCTGCAGTGAGTAAATCTGTGTGTTTGAGTGAAACATTGTTTACTATAAGCACCTAGTTTTATTTATCAAGCTGTCTGTCTGCTGTTAACACTAATGTTTCTTTGTGTTCTTTTGGTATAATTAACATTTTGAAAGTTTTGTAGTAGCCCACCTGAATCTGGGTTTCTGTCTAACACAGTTAGATTAAAGCATTAGATGTTCAGGTGTAATGAGGGTAAGTACAGTTCACAAATCATTGTTAATAGCTCAATTAGAAAACTTAGGGTTGAGAACTACATATCACTAGTCTGATGACATAATAAGAATGATTTATAATTTATTTGTGTTTCAAGTCTTTTATGTTTTACTGGGCACATTTCACATTTCTTCTGAATATTGAACACGGTAAATAGGAAAGTTTTTTACTACCTTTCAATCAAACCTCTTGTGTCATTTGCACTTTGATTGAGGGGAAAAAGGACAACAGAATAAATAATCCACCTTGTTCGCATTCATTATACCTTGTACTGAGTTTGTAGCATGACAGGTGACGTTTTACATCCACGTCACTAAAGCAGGCTGAAAACTATTAGCCCAAAAATGTGCCACGGGATCTTAAATCAAATGCTGTCATAGCTTAACTGCCACTTACTAGGGCAGATAAGTCTGCCCTGCCCACCTGAACATTCACTCTTTTGTTAGTTTTAAATGTGCGGCAGGGTGGGGAAGCATTAGCATTAATCCTCTACTGTTAATCTGATAACGTTGACGTATTTCACAGCTCAGCACCAAGGTCAGAGTTTGTAGTTTGTCTTCGTCCACATGAGGAAAGAAAGGCAGAATGATCTGATGCCTCTGTGACATTTGATTTGATAGCATGCACTGCATGCAAATCAGCAATATCAGCATCAGCAGTAACAACAAGCCATAAAGTCATGTTTCAGTTCTCGCCTTGCTTTGTGCTGTACAGACGTAACACTACTAATCTGTAACCTTGTTTTTGCAGTCTGTTACCCACAGTGTATACATTTAACAACAACACTTTCATCCATTGGTGAGTGTGCTACTAATGCTTTTGTTTTCCTGCCATGTTTGCAGCTTAACCAGTAACAGTAATATCCAACATTTCACTGCTAGTTAAGCATAATACACTGTGTGTATGTGTGTGTACAGTACATGTGTTTAAGGACATTTCATTCAGTGTGGAAGAGGAGTTCCTCCTATCGATACTTATACTCGCAAAGCCGCCATCTTTTCTTCTTTTTAATCACCAAGAGGAAAATATCTTCAGTCAGTAGAGACTTCCTGAGAAGTCCTCTATTGTACCATTTTATCTTTTTTAGTCAATTTGTTCTCTAAAGAAGGATATTCCCGACAGTGTCAGATAGCTGTCTCCGTGGGCGACTTTCATCCATACATGTAGAGGTTCTTAAAACATGTGTGCCTGTCTATTTTACTATTATGGTATGGAGCATAGGGCGCACGGTGGCTACAGTTCACAGCAGGTCCACCTCACACCTTCAGGGTTGGGGGTTTGATTCCCGCCACATCCGTGTGTGTGCAGAGCTTGCATACTCTCTCTGCGCTGTGGAGGTTTCCTCTGGCTACTGTAGTTTCCTCCCCCATTCCAAAGACATACATTTTAGGCTGATTGACAAGTCCAAAGTGTCCACAGTGTATGATGGGTGTGTGAATCTGTATGTCATTGTGCCTGTGATGGGTACACCAGTTCAGGGTGTACCCCACCCTGTGCCCCATGCTCCGTGTGATAAGCTCCAGGTTCCCCGCAACCCTGTAGGCTAAACGGTATAGAAAATGGGTGGATGGATGGCATGGTGTGTTTAGTTCCTGCCGAAGGGTTTCCAGTTGGCTCAGCACATTCGTTTTAAAAGCCTTTCTCAATAGCACATGCCCTCAAACTCTTTCTGATCCGTGTGGTTGTGAAAACTGCTTAAAACATTACAAGTAGAAAAAAAACCCAGGACTCAGGAGATGTGGGATATTCCATGTGCAGGAGGTTTATCAGCTCACAAACATCAAAATGAGAAGAGTAAAACCGGTGAATAGTCAAATCGCATACACAGAAAACCATGAGCTTAATGTAATCAGTAGACAGGAAAAGAGACAGGAGATGTGTCCTAAAATGAAGAGGATAACGTCAATGAAGACGATAAACCCTTTGATGATAAAGAGTTTGTGGAGAACAAAGCAGTACTGAGTGCTGAATAATAGATAGTTGTTTTGGTGAGAGAAGGGGTATTCCTGGGTGTGACTTTAAACCAGTAGTGAGTCAGTGGCATGAGTGATTATATTACACACTGACAACAACATGCTTGATCCTGTTGTCTGTGTGTGTGTGTGTGTGTGTGTGTGTGTGTGTATGTGTAAGAACGGAAAAGTGTGTACAGGAAATCTGTGCAGTATGTCGGATTGAAAAAAGTCAAATAATCTGGAAAGGTGTGGATAAAAGACAGCAGGGTTGTAGTCATAAACAGATTAATTTATATTGTCTAGTATTTGATGACAAATTTCAAATAATCATCTTTACAACAGCAACATTTCTCAAAAGTACTGTACATGATTCCTATAACATTCCCAATGTTAAGCTGTGTTTACGGTCTTAATTACCGTAATGACGAGATTCCGACTTGTAAAAAGTGCTCCGACTACCACCTGATCGCTGCATCGTCATGAGGAAACATCGTCATGCGGCTTCAACAGTAAAATGTAGTTATCTCGTACTATTTAATGTATAATAATTTGTATAACTGACTATTATTAATGTCTTAATAAAGCAAGATTAATCTGAAAATAAACGAAAGACATAACTTGCAGTTTAATGTAATTTTGCAGTTGTCAATACCATCATCTCACACAGATTCATTGAGTTCCGAGTCCAACGTCCCGGTTGTCATCTAGTAATTACATTAATTCCAAGATGGTGTGAATACAGGATAAAATTCTTTCGTAAAGCAGAATTCCAGTATACACCTTAACTGTGTATTTTGTTTAAAATGTTTAATAATCTAGCTAATGTTTTCATTCTATCCCCAGGTACCGCCGTGCCAGCTACCACTTCCCAAACCATCAGCTGTGTGTCCTCGGGAGTGGGCTGCCCAGGTACGGGAAAACCTGATTTTTTTTCTAAGAAAAAAACCCCAGCTATTTTTTCATCCAGATTTTTAAATCTATACCAGTATAATAACAGTAGCACTCTTCTTTTTGATGATAATGCACTTTTATTATCTATTCATGAGGTCTTGATGCTAATCTGAATTTTTTTCTTTGTCAGTTACTGATTGGTCTCCTTTTGTCAAATTAAAACACAGGATTTAATTAAAACACTATTTAAATTTAAAACACTATTTATAAAATCTCAGCACTTCTCCCACAGATGTTTCCATTTTAATGTGAGCCAGTAAACTATCCTCATTAAACAGGTAGTCAGAAGTAAGCAGATCTCCTGTTTCCAGCACAGGTCATAAAATATTACAGTCTAGTTTTAATACGTCTTTTTTAAGGCTATCACTCCTTCGTGTGTGTTTCGGTTTAGCATATGGATTCCATAGTGGAGTGCCTGATACTTGCATATTTATGCATATTTCTCACAATTGCTCCCAGTTCGCCTGCTCCATACAAGGCTGAATGTTGACTGAATGTTTTGTAGTCTTTCCAGAAGGTATAGTTTGCTTTGTCACTTGATAGCTCGTTTACTGAGACTTAACAGAAAGAAACGGAAATAAGTAATGGTTCTTCGCATTCCTCTCCACTAGACGTCTTTATATTGGTGAACATCTCAAAATTATGGTTTACTGGTTCCTGGTTCCTGAATCACCCTGGTTTTACTGTATAGCATTGTCATATATGTTTTTTGTCAGACTGAGACTGTTTAGTTGCTCAATGCCTCCAGCGATTGCATTTTCATTGTCACCTTAACCTCCTGTTAAAGTGTAACCTTTCTTCGTTCCTGCCACCAGCATCTCTAACTACTACCACCTCATCCATTGTCAACACTAACACGATTCCTACTAATGCAAGAACCAACGGTAAGCAAATGTCTGTGCCTCACTTCATGAAGCTTGCTTTTTAACTGAGAAAGTACATGTGCAAAGACACGGGAAGTGGGGACGCTGAGGGTGCTTCGACAACTGCTATAATAATAATAATAATAATTATAATAATAATAATAATAATATAGAAGGTGCACATCACATGTACGCTGTTGATGAGTCCAACACCCCCAGTGTAAAACACCTTCCTGCATCTCTGTGCATCATTTTACCACCTGATGTAACTGATGTAGGAGCTTCACTCAATGCAGGAATTATACATTCATTAGTTTTTGTATAATTGATATTCAGTTGTGTCCAAATGTTTGCATACCCCTTGCAGAATCTGCTAAATCTTAATACTGTTACTAAAATACGAGGGATCATAAAATTTCCATGTTGTTTTTATTTATATACTGTAGGGGGGTGTGTGGCAGATTAGAACAGTGACATTTTCATTATGACACATCATTATTATATTTCATGTTAGTGGTAGATATAACCAGATTCTTGACAGAACAGTCTATTTTCTGTTTATTTGTGTGGGTGTGGGTATTTACTCATGCATATAAGGAATAAATTGAGTACATATTTTGTTTGATAAACATTTGATCGATTCTGTTCATTATACGATGTTCCCTGCTTGTTGACTTGTGCATGAATTGTGTTGTGAGAAAGTTATGCTAAATGTTTTCATACTGCTGTGCTCATGGAGAGGCTTTGGGCATGTCCTGAATGCCAGTGTAAATTGTTTTTTTTTTTTTGCACCATTCTGCCTAAACTCTTGGAATGGTTGTGTGCCCAAAAACCCAAGACGACATTTATTTAATTTATTTATTTATTTGGGAGAAGCAAAACATTAATGCTATTAGGGTGGTTTTCACACTCGGCACGTTTGCAGTGATCTGAGTCTGGGCTGCGATTGTTCCCGACACCCCCCGCAGCTTTGGTCTGGTTTCAGACTCACTTGATTCGATAGAAACCCCGGTGCATTTGGGTTCATCTTACGTCATCAAAGATGCGCATGGAGAACACAATGTGACTCACCGTATTTGTTGCTTTTTTTGTTTAAAAAAAAAAAAATATATATATTTGGTGCTATTATGCACAGTAGTGGACCTTTTCTGTGTCCCACAGTGTTTCTTTGCCACCCATGGTGCACGTGTGTTTTAGAAACTTATGATGTCATCATCGGCTAAAACACATGCACGGAATACTTCACTTCCTGAACAAGTGTGGACCCGAGTACGAGTTGCATTTACATTCATGGCGGTCACTTCTCAGTTCCAGTTGAACCAAACTCAGACCACCTCCTACAGGTAATCTCGGGTTCTGTACCATGGTGCGCTTCCTGGTCAACATGACAGCTTTCACATGCAAACCGTGCGCTGTTTCAGACTAAACTGCCAGTGTGAAAGCCCCCTAAAAATCCATCAGTTGTCCATTATAATGCTCAGTTTTATGCTGGAAGACTAATCTGCCTGATTAATACCATACATAATGTATGACTTGTTGGAATGTAGGATACAATGGGCACCTTTCATCAAATTGATCAGAAATGAATATAAGAATAACAGATATAAGGAAAGAAATATAGCCATTGTCGTCACATATACAAGTATGAGTATTAGTGCAATTAATTTTTTTTATTGTCGCTTATGTCCTAGCTTTTACACTGAACACTGGTTTAAAAATTGTTGGCACCCCTACAATAACTAACACTGACTGACTTCATGTGCAACCACAATAACACTGTCTACGTTTATAGACACTTATGTAGCTAACTTAGGTCAAAATGAAGCCTTAATCTTGAAATTAAGGACTTATATTATTCCACCATATACTATAACATCACATTATTAAGCGGTAGTGTCAAAAATCACTTCCGGTTATTGTGGTACCTACATATTGCATTAAAGGAACTCCAAGTACTGATTCGGATGCATGTGCATGATTGTCCTAATTTGGATGCATGGCCTCATTAATTTTCCATTCTCTTTGTCAGATCTTCCTATAACCACTTCATACACGACCACTCCTAGCATTTCTTTAACTACAACCTCTGGTAAGCAGGAGCATTTTCACAGCGCTGTACTTTTTCTACTGAAACTGAAACATTCTCCGACTAGCATGTGTGTTCTAACCACTCAATAACTCTGTGCCATTACTAGTTATAACTACTTTATCTGCTACAGCTTGTTCACCAACCACCACCAACGTACCTACTGGTAAGGTTCAGTACGGTCAGATTTACTGCTGCGTTCAGTAGCCAAAGATTTATTATACGTAATATATATTAATCAAATTCTCCTTCTGTGAGCTGAAAATCTAGAAGTTATTAGCACATAAAATGGGTCTGTTTGTTATGATTACAGTAGAAGTTTAAACACGCAGATAATTTTCACTTGTACTATATTTATGCTGAATACTAGCACCACCATGCTGCTGTTAACTGATGAGCAGCTAAACATATACAATGGCATAGCCCTGACCTTTAAATAAAGCAATAATATTGCAATCTAAAAACAAACACAGAACATGTCTGGAATAGAGGTGCTGTTTGGCAGGTCACTGTAATAAGAATGAACCTATACAGTGGATATAAAATGTTTACACACCCCTGTTCAAATTGCAGGTTTTTGTGATGAAACCAATATGTCATGTCAGATCTTTTCCCAAAAACATTCAAGTGACAAACAAATAGAAACATTACAAATAGAAATGTTACAATGACCTTACAATAATACCTTGTTAAATCCCTTGTTTTACAGCATTCAGTGTTTTTGGAAGTACAATCTTTTTTTAGGCAATTTTATTCTCACTCTTCCTTGCAAAACTGCTCCAGATCTATCAGTTAGCCAGCGGATCTCCTGTGCACAGCTGTCTTCTAGTCAATCCACAGGTTTTTGATAGGTTTTAGGTCTGGGCACTGACTGGGTTGTTACTGTGGTAGACGATTAAGTTTTTGTTAATCATTAGCTGTCTAACAGATGCCTTGCAGGTTTTTTTTTTAAATTTATTATTTTTTTTAACAAAATACTGTAGATTGGTATTTGTAGCTGTACATGACTCTATCCAGACTAGAGCCCCAGTCCTAGCTAAAGAGAAGCAGAATCATAGCATGATACCACCATGCTTCACCGTGACTATGGTGTTCTTTAGGTGACGAGCTTTCTCATCAGACCATAACACATTTTGCCACATTGAAATCAAGAAGATGTCAAGAACATTGAACAGAAACAGCTGATCTTTATTTGGAGTTAATCACTTTAATTGACTTTTGAACATTGTCACCTGAAGCAGGTAGAGGCAGATGCAACTGCAGACTCAAGTTTAATGTTTAATTGAAATCAAAAACAAAACCCAAAACAGGAACTATGAACTCATGGCACGGTACAGAGAAACAGGTGGAACCAGTCATGTAATGTGGTGGAGTGGCTGTACTTTTTTTTTTTTCCTTTTTCTTTTCCCCTAAAACATTTGTATTTTTTTTTCACTTGAATGGTTGCTACATCACATTAAAGCTGGAAAAAGATTTAGGAAGGGTGTGTAGACTTTTTTCAATATCCACTCTATGCCTTGCATTACTTTTCACATCTGTGTTGCCTTAATGGTGTATGTGTTGATTCACCCTCAGCTTTATTTGTTAACCTGTTCTGTCCTCATCAGCAATTACTCAAAACATGCTTTATCCACAGCTGCTGCTACTAACCCACTATCCATCCATGCAAGCAATGATAAGCCAAATGTATTCTCTCATGGAAGTCTTTATTATGCTTATCTTCACAGTGGGATCTATGCAAAGCTATATATAGTATGCTGAGGTGACAAGCTTGACTAGTGAATGAAGGAAAGTCTGATGTCTTAGGGGTTTTCTTTTTCTTCCCCAGATGTTGCCTGATGTTCCCCATTATTTTAAGCATTAGTTGTTGTTTATTGTATATCCTTCACTCTAAGAACCTGTTAAGAACTTTAAAACTATAAAGTAATATAAACTGATAGCACAGAGCTAACTGATTATTTATTCATCATTAAGTCAGTTTATATTGTAGGTTTTTCTACAGCCATTATCACTCAGTATCAGTGACAACAGTCCATTAGATTTTCTTTCTTTTCTAGACTCTTGTTTTGACCTTGGTTACAGGGTGTTATGTAATAGAATATAAACAAACTCACAGGCTTGCTTCAGACATTCTTTGTTTTTCTCTAACCTTGTTTTTGAACAGTGACACTTTTTGGTTGTTTTTTGTTAGGTTATGAACCTATGAACTAGCCATAATGCCTGAAGCTACAGTACCTCCACCATGCTTATAGCTGCACCTAGTTATAAGATGATAGCAAATGATTTCTTTAGTGGTTACATGCGTAAAATAAGTTACATAATTTCTTATTAGTAAGCAGACATAAACCTATTGGTTACTGTAACCCAATTGAGTCAGTTTTTTCTTAATAGATTTCACATCAGAGCGTAACTGTACAGTGGGGGAAAAAGTATTTGATCCCCTGCTGATTTTGTACGTTTGCCCACTAACAAAGAAATGATCATTCTATAATTTTAATGGTAGGTTTATTTGAACAGCGAGAGACAGAATAACAACAAAAAAAAATCCAGAAAAACACGTCAAAAATGTTATAAATTGATTTGCATTTTAATGAG
>JAOUWY010000043.1:6893575-6906677 GCA_025728095.1 Prietella phreatophila
CAAATACAATGACTACTTAAAATGAACACCTATTTATTGATTTGCATTTAGTTTCATGGAATATTGACTGCCAGAATACAAATACAATGACTACTTAAAATGAACACCTATTTATTGATTTGCATTTAGTTTCATGGAATATTGACTGCCAGAATTCAAGTGCTTCCCAGGTTTAACCCTCTTACCTCGTAAGGCCAAACAACCGGCTTGCCCGTCTTTGATCTATTCCTGTAAGGACGATATACCAGCTTGGTCGTCCATGCCAAATCCCCTTAAGGCCGATATAGCAGCTTTACAGTGTAAACGTTATCCCCGTAAGGCCGGTATACCGGCATTACTCTGCTATGATTCCGTACTTATTATTTTTTGACCCGGAAGGTTGATGACGTCATGACATCACGGAGTGATTACGTTATTACGCCGGCATTACGATGAAGATCCAAGCGTGAATATTGGTGTAATAGTATAAGTGAACTAAAAATGCCAAAGTGAAAAGCTAATCGTGTTCCAGCTAAAGTTGCACAGTGAAAAAAAAGAAAACATACACAGTTACACAGGCAAGAGCAAGGATTCTAGATAATGACAGCAGTGAAAGTTCAGGCGATGTTGAAACCGAAACCAAAAGTGACAGTGACGCATGTCTCATGATTCAGACCCTGATCCGTCTTCATCTTCAGCATCAACCAGTGCGACTGACAGTGCAGCGGTTTGGAGTCATAACGTGACAATTTCTGTGCGTTCATGAAAACACTACCTGCTGGTCTGATTATCACCAGAAACTTGACTTTTGGCGCTAAAATGCATTTATTTATTTATTATTTACTTGAATTTACTCAAAGGCATTGACCACGCTGATGGTACTTCTAAATGAGTAGAAGGATTTTAGTGAACATTTTTTCGTAATTTCTCTAGTTAAGAATTGTGCTCTAAATTTAGTAAAAACACTGAACTGCTTCATTTTGAAAGTAATATTATAAGCTGTTTCAAGGCCTAAAATGTTAAAATTAAAATGTTGATTTTGGCCCAGGAACTCAGGGTTGGCGTGCTGTTTCTATGGGGAATATAGGGTTATGGGACAGAATACTGTGGGAACTTAGGGGTAAGAGGGTTAAACACAGTTACTTGAACAGGTCCTAAAATTACACGAATACAGACTAATAAATTCACACTAAGCCGTCTATATATTTATAGTACATGTGGTAACTAGGATTATTGCTACATTTAGTACATAGCACATTCTAGTAAATGGCTGGTAATTTGTAATTAAACTGTTCCTTGTTCTGTAATACAAAGTATTTCTTGTAAATTTGTGTAAAACAGCTTGAAAGCTTACCTGCATTTTTTTAAGATTGGGGAAGTCTCCAGGAGAAATCTGATGCTCTTTCTCAATCCGACTGTAGATCTCTCCCAGGCTGTTGATCAGTTCCTTCTTTTTGTTATCTTTTCCAAATACAGAGGGCATTTCTTTCTTCAAAGAACTGATGATGTAGGCATGGACCTGTGAAAATCAAAAGTTTCCACCATAAAAAGCATCTGAGTAGTTACATTGGATAAGTCAATTTAATCAGATATAATTAGAACTATATTGCAATGAAATAAGCAATATTGCATGATAATTGGTTTTCCATTAAATATTATATTTTAGCCACCACAAGACCGGATGTGTCCACTACAATGTGGTTAAGAGGAAAGCCACCAACCACTTTGTGGTTGAAGACCACAAACATTCAATATTCATACAGCCTCCACAGGTTACAGTATAAACACTGAGGAGACACTGGCCACAAACCAAAAGATACATGACCTCATATTTTGATGACAGCAGGGGAAGTATGGTTCTAGATTGTTGCATCCAAAACCGAAGGTTAACATCAAGGTTGCACAAAGGAAGAAGCACTCGAGTTGACAGGTTACTCAGACTTATATTGTTCACTGAGGAACTTGTTATAGTTCATCACTTTCAATGGAAAATAAATTCACAGAAGAACAGAAAGCTCTTAGTAAGGTTTCGTCCCCTTGTCCTCTTGGAAATTTTCCTCTTTTCAAAACTAGACACACGTTTGACTAAGAAAAAAGGCACAGTGCTGAAAATCAACAACTTGAGGACTTGAATTGGTATTGATTTGGCTGTATGTGCACTTAACATATAAACACTTAACACCCACCTACTGCTGCCGTGCCAGTCATCAGTACCCTGAAACTGGTCATCCCAGATGAATGCACAATCATAAGTCTTTAGCCGTTATTAAAAGACATAACAATAAAGCATTAAAGAAGTAAACACCACTGTATATTAGCTTTAAGCACATGATGGCGAAAAATCAACAGACACAACATAGATGCACTTGTACTGTATTATGGAGGACAAATCAATGGTTCTCTGTTCACCTTTCACCACCTCAATAATGCAGAGCATACAGGAGGGATCGGATGACAGGAAGCCTTCAGCTAGCTGTGAGAGAGATTATTCATGCACAATAACCCAAGCTATAATAAATAAAACCGAGTGCCACAGAGAACCAAGCTACTGCACAAGCAAGGTTCATTTAAACACAGATATGAGAATGGATTAAGACAGTAGACTAGATTCACTAATAGATGCTGAGGTTGTGCTGTACCTTGTCAGCATTTAAAAAAAGATAAAAAATGTTCACCTTCACCAACATCAAGGCTCTGCTCTGATTTTTCCATATATTCTGCCATCACATCCCAGTGCAGCCGGACAAAACTGATTCAACAGACTATAATATAGCAAGGTCACTTCCACAGAAACAGAGCCAGCTTTCAGTGATGAGATGCAGATTTTTTTTCCATGGCAGTGATATTTTTTATTACCTCATTGCTATCTAACTCAGGCTTGAGACAACTATTGTTAGGTTGCCAAAACCTTATCTAGGGAGATTTTCTTTGTACAACATGGGGGAAATTACATGAAACAGAATTGCACATATTATTCAAACCTGTCCAACAAAAGGTCCAGTACCTTTCCTGAGTGTTACCTTGGCAAGTCTGGCCCTCTTGATGAGATCGTTGAGTTTGCGCAGAGCAGCGTTGCGTGGCAGTGACTGGATGTCCTTGAACAGGTCCTGTTCCTCAGCCTCAAACAATTTGCGATTGTCAGGGATGAGAAGTGGGTGTGACCAGAAGGAGCCAATGTAGACACGGATCACCTCGGGTGTGTTCACAATCTTTCCCAACGACCACATCAGGGCACCATAGACACGCATCAACTGCTGAGTCTCGATCTGGTCTGCTTTGTTAAGCACCACACGGATCTTGTCCTCGTGGTTCTTCAAGGCTTTTATCACATCCGAGAACTCATCCGAGATGTCAAGCTTGTGGGCATCGAATAGAAGGATGATGCGGTCCACACGCTCAGCAAACCACTCCAGCACAGCCGCAAAGTCATAGCCTGGAAGAGGGAAAAGCAGAGCGTGAAGTCAATGGACTACAGTGTCAATAACAAAGAGCTTTCATTTTTTAAATATGAAGTTGGTCTAGTGAGTCAGCTGAAAAGCAGGAAGAGTTATGGACTCATTAGACCCTGTACAGTTCTCAGAGTATCCCATGAAAGCTGCTGGAGCACTTCGAACATTGTGGTTAAAAGGCATTCAGGCTCAGGGATTTTATGATGTAATGTCTTCAGGATGCAATAGCTTCGAGAGCTCCAGCTGTAGTCCTGGTCACACCAATCTACACTACTACACAAAAACAAAAGTGGCTGTTTTAGATGCTTTGTTCAGGGTTAAAAAAAAAAAAAAAGTCTGAAAATCTTCAAGAGCAAAAATGTCTGCAGTATAGAAAGCTATATAAACAGTATACATTTATAAATGAAAAATGTATATCTGGAATTTATATAATTTCTGTAAAGCTGCTTTGTGATAATGTTTATTGTTAAAAGTGCTATACAAATAAAATGAATTGGAAAAAATGTAATATACAAGAGCATCCATACTTCTAACGTTTTATATGAATTCAGCTGAAATCTAGCTGCATGACTCAGCACCAGTGTCTCCTATTAAACCCTGGCCACAGAAATTCTCACACACCCACCACACATCTCTCTCTCTCGCTCGCTCTCACATACACACCCTATCAGCAAGGCAACAATGCAAATAAAATAAAGAAATAAATAAAGGAAAGACAGAAAAGAATCTGTTTCCTAATGGCTGTTTTGCGCAATGGTTAGTGTGTTAATATTTCAAATAAGGGCGTGGAATATGGAAGGCACAGCCATATTTCACCCCCCACAGGAAAATCCCATGCCAGCTGGAATCAAAAGAAAAACTTTTGATTTAGCACTCGCACAAAGAAAGAACTTCATAATTGCAGCAGTGTGTGTGACACTTCCTAATGCTGAGAGTTGAAAATCTTCCAGTGCAGTCTTACTCAACACCAGTGACTGTATATATGGGTGACTGACATAACAGGTTTAAAAGTGAAGTCAAAATGTCTTTAGTGGCTGGCTGCAGTACAATTTTTAAATGGTAAATGGCACACTTGTATAGCACTTTTATCCAAAGCGCTTTACACTGTGTCTCATTCACCCATTCAAACACACACCAATGGTAGCAGAGCTGCCATGCAAGGTGCTAGCTTGCCATCGGGAGCAACTTGGGGTTGCCCAAGGACACTTCGGCATGTGGGGTCACCCGGGCCATGAATCGAACCGCCAACCATATGATTAGTGGACAACCCACTCTACCAACTGCGCCACAACCGCACCCATTCCAATGTCAGTGAATGGGACAGGAACCAAAATTTCTTGTTTACAATTTTAGTTCACCCTGATATCTCCCCTAATATTTTTCTTATGCTAAATGCATTTTATATACAGTATCTCACAGAAGTGAGTACACCCTCACATTTGTGTTTGATTATATCTTTTCACGTGATAACATTGTAGAAATGACACTTTGCTACAAGTAGTGAGTGTACAGCTTGTGTAACAGTAAATTTGCTGTCCCCTCAAAATTATTCAACACCCAGCCATTAATGTCTAAACCGCTGACAACAAAAGTGAGAGAATCACTCATGTGATTAGACAAGACAATAAAAGAAGTAAAAATGGGAAAGAAGCTTGGTATTGAGGCAGACAGGATTATGCGTTAATTTCAGGCTTTGGAATTTTGTTGCCTGTCAGGAATGACAAGGCAGTGCCTTGGTTTTTGTGCAGTAACAAGCTGAGGCTGTTAACACTCGCTTATGAGAATTTGCCACCATCTACAATACCTCCGTATGGACATTTACGCAGGCAGCTATAACCACACACATCTTCTGTTGCCTCTGTTGACAGTGGAAGAGACAAACAAAAAATCACTCGAATCAAATCAGGACAAAACAGAAAAGGATATATGGAGTTCAACGAGCACCTGTGAACATGACCATAAAACGACAAAAAGAGAGAGAGCGAGCGCGAGAGACAGCGAGAGAGATAGGGGAACTCCTGTCAGCTTGGCTAATCTCTTTATACATTTTTTTTATCCATCTCATTATCCATTAGTTGTTCTGCAGGTGGTACATTTACTCATTACGTTACTTCTGTTCCGAAAACACACTTCAGAGACAAATACTAAAGTTGAGTGCAAAATGACGTACTATACACTTACACTATACACTCTGTACGCTACTGTTTTACTGTAGGAAAGTTTTTAAAATGTTAATATACGTTTTTTGTAAAATGTATCAACATATATTCAAATGAGATGTTTTAACTTAATTTGGTTATTCACACGCATTCTCAAATATCACATTAGCTGATCTGAGGATGGTTCATTGATGGATTTATTTGATTTATTTATAAATGAAATGATAATTTGCAAAAACCTATGAGTGGTAGACAAGTTCAAGTGTCACATTGATGGATAAAATAAACAAAAGATAATTCAGAGTCTCAAATTAAATGTCACACCAACAATCAAATGTAACTGAACCTGGTTTTTGAACCAATCCCTGGGGAATGACAGGTTCTACCAATCAACCAGGGATTGCTAGGACTGTGGAATTCTGTGCAGCCATAAAAAGTAATACATAAATACTTTCTATATAAGTATTTATGTACTACTTTTTATAGATACAAACAACAAAAACAACAACAAAAAAAGCACAGAATTAAACTAACGTACTAAATGAATAACATTCTGGTGTGTGTGTGTGTATATATCGAGTTCTCAACACCCCCAACATCCCCCACACCCAACTCCCACTCCCCCATCCAATTAATCGAAAATAAAATAAAAAATAAATCTGCCAACTAATTCCATTATGAAAATAATCATTAGTTGCAGCCCTACTTGAAATCATGTTTTGCGTACAGGCTACTGAGTGAGAGCAGGAAAGACTCTGAAGGGAAGAAGTCTTCCTTTTCCTTCTCATGCAGAGATATTTCACAGGGAGTAGTGGCATGAATGGAAGAGCTCAGTTTGATTAGGTGCTGCTAAAAACAACCCTCACACTGAACTGCGAATGAGAAGGTCATGACTGCCCATTTTATTTATCTATTTAAATAAAATAAAAAAAAGGCTGCAATATTTGTAGCTCTTCTGTGTGTGAAGCAAAATTATAATCACCAACAACAGGATTAAAATCGTTTACTCAGACGCTTACATATGGTTGGTTGAATAATAGAACTGCTGGTATGGTGTGGTAGCTTTTCATGCAAAATAGAAATAGTTTTCCTATTCTGAAGCAGCAAAATAAGTCTGCTTTTACTATCAAATCTTCGTGCCTCAATCTAAACCAACATGTTTGCTCCAAGCAGCTTCTCTTACCCATTTGACTAATTTATTTTATGCTTAGCACAGAAAGAGACAGGCGGTATGAATCAAACTAACAGCCTTGTCAATAGTCAGATATAATGATCATAAACCAAATGTTAGATTGCACTAATGATACAGAGATACTCATTAAATGTGTGTTTGTTACCTCTGCTTATTCTTTGCTTTTCTCCAGACAGAATTCCTGGAGTGTCAATCACGCTGATGCTCTCCAGAACAGGGTTGGGTAGTTGGGCACACACAAACCTACACACACACACACACACACACACACACAGAAGACATGAAGTAATAACCATATTTCACTTTCTCTGGACTTGGTGGTAGATGAGTGAGAGTAAAGAACCCTGAAATGGCAGATGAACAGCTAGTTTTCAGTAGCATCTCAGGGTAAACCTAATATAGTTTTTGCATTTAAAAACCGGCCTCAAATTATCCAAACCACAACCACTACACTCCCCCACAACACCACTGCACTCCCCACCAGATGCACATTTTTTTTAAACTGTTACTATACAGTGTTACCACCAGAGTAATGTAATCTAATTACTTTTTCTAATAACACAGTAAACAGATTACATTTTAAATTTATGTAATTTGATTACAGTTACATGTGAATAAAATGACATTACTTGTGTTACAAATTTGTTTACAAATTTTTTCTTTAGCCCCGAATAATTGTATATCTTCAGTAAACGGAGGCGAGACCAATCAGATACAGGCAAATATGTGGAAATATTTGTGTCTTATTGGCTGACAGCTCTCACTTTTGCCAAACACTAGCTCACACAGTCAGTGTGAGGGAAAATGGATATACACTTTTTAAAACAGTAAAGGGGTTGAAACTGAAACATTAACATCCTCTGATGCTAAGTAGGAAAACAATGTGTGTAAATGTCTATACGAGTTCCAGTTTATGTGAACATGATATGAGCAGAGCATCAGGAAAGATAATGTACTTTGCATTGCACTGTAGCAGCTAAACCCATGCAATGTGTCGTTCGCGAACGATTTGGCCATTTTGAACAAATATGACTCAGGAACAACGAGTTGTCTCAGCAAGTGATTCGTTCATTTTTGACCGTGCATGCTCTGCAAAATCCCCATAGGTTCTGTACAGGAAACAGAAATGATTAGCTCACCTCTCGAGTCTTTGGGTTCGAGTCATTCATTCATCACGTCACAGCTCCACTGCATACAGCCTATGGGGCAGTCACGGGATGAACGAACGACTCGAACCTGAAGACTCAAGAGCTGAACTAATCTAACAGACAGCATAGCCTGAAGACCAGCTTAGCAATTAATCATTTCTGTTTCTCATAATTCAGCCTTGGCTGCATTAGCCTATAGTTTATTTTTTATTCCAAATGTGATCACCGCTTGCGCAAGTACTAGATGTGTTGGGGGAATTTAACATGTAGCACTGTAATTATATTCTGCTGAAAGGAACGAAATGACTTGCAAAAAAGATTCGTTCATTTTGCTGAAAGAGATTCAAAGATAAGAGACAGTAAACTGATTCAAATTTCCCATCACTAACACAATGATAACTAAGCCGTGCCTCCCCTTGGCTAGCGACACCAAACAAGCCTAGTTAGAAAACTATTACATTTTACTTGTCTAGTAGTCCTACAAACAAACAGTGACAACACCCGAGGCAGGTTTTATGATAAATCCGACTTTTTCTGATCAAGTCATACATTGACGCACACTAAAATGACAGAACGAACTATGAGTTTCCCTTTGTAGTGTATTTTTGGAGGTCTGATAGGGCTTGAAAATAACATGAAAGTAAAGTAATTAGTACTCTGATTACTTTTTACATACAGTAATCAGTAATGTAATTAGATTACAATTTTAAAAGTAGTAATTAGTAAACTGTAGTGGATTACTTTTTTTTTTGAGTAACTTGCCCAACATTGGTTACACAAATATATATACACACACCTCATGTGCAACTTATATTATGACATGCTTTTCATGGCACTTTCTCAAGATGATCTAGAAAATCAGCTTTCAAATAAATACAGCACACATGTATGGTATTTTGTTAAACATAATATAATATAATAGCTTCCCAACAAACAGAGTAGTGTGCTTCACTCTATAACATCTGCACATAATCCAGCAAGTCCTTACGCTGCTGTGTCTTCATGTAACTCAACAAGCACACATCATAGCAGCATGACTGTTGCTATTTTCAGAGTCAGAAACGGTACACGTCTAAAAATATATCTGAAAACCAGTGAGACTGCATAAATTACTCAAACATTTCATATTATAAAACACATTAGCTCAGTGTGAATTTACATGCAGTGTTTTCAAATAATTTATGATCATATTTTGTCCAGTAAGCTGATTGCACCTTTCCTTTGAATGCAAAAATGTCAAAACTTTAATTTCGTCATGTTTTTGACAACAGACCATGAGCCAACCTCATACTGTCAAAGTGTTCTGCTGGACTTTTTCCCCCCTTTCTTTCTGCACAAGAAGCTAAATACCATGCAAGATTCACTAGCCTGTGAAAAAGCGGGAGCACAACTCGCTCCCGCTAAAAATAATCAGCAGTCAAACATCTTTAAGGGTGTTCTGACATAAAATAATGTTCTATGTTTCTCATAAAAAGTCACATCACCACCACTGAGACACAAACTATGCTAAACTCTTTTCACCTGGAAGATGATGTCAGTACGTAAAGTTTTTTGCTCTCGTGTAGTGTATGAATGAGATCTTAATTGTTGGACAAAGGAGTAGAATGTGAGCGAGAACATGTCATGTGAAAGATTTTATAGATGCAGTGGAAGACCACCAAGAATGGAACTTCAACCAGAGGAGAAATGTGGAACTTGGATAGCAGGGTAACAGCTGACTGACTGACTCAGAGTTAGGAGTCTACCTACTGGATGACATCATCCAGAACTGAAGAAACAAACAAAGGACTACTGAATGAACTGTAACTTTAGCTCACTTGGTCACATTGGATAAAGTCATTTGTCAAATGAATGTGTCATTGTAAATAGAACTACATTACCTGTCAGAGTTAACGCAAGTCATTTAACAGGGGTGAAATCACATGGCATATTGTATTGATTGATATGAGGCTGTTGGAACAATATCTTTAACAGTCTGTGTAATAAAGTGGGCTATTCATCATAAAACACAAGAGTTGTAAAACATTTAAACACAATTGAGCCCATGGTGAAAAAGTTGCTTCTTTTATCTCGAATCAGACAGGGAAACATGGTATCAGACAGGGTAGTTGTTGAGGAAAACAACTACCTTTATTTTCATCAGCAAACAGGAACTGGAAGATTCCTCCAAAGTCCTCAAGTTGTGCTGTTCAGGTACACAGCAGTTATGGTATATTACAGCACTTCAGCTTCCCAATAAGGTACGACACTGACGGCCAACAAGTTGTAGACCGAACTGTTACAGTGTGCCAGTACACTAGTGTTAACACCACAAAAGCCTTTCCTCGCTGATCCTATCTGGGTTAAAGAAATCACCATGGCGACTGAGAAGTTCATATTCAGTGGTGGAGAACATGGGATTCAAAAAACACATCTAAGGCTACAGAGAGCTATGTAACTCGGTATCAGTAATTGTACTTTGATAACGTTCAGTGTTTTAATCAACTAAAAATAGAAACCCAAGATAAATATTCACGATTCTTTTTAGTGTATCGAAAATGCATCGTATCGAGACGCCATCACATCATAATCAATCGATTTGAATTTTGTGGATCGTTACACACCTAGCAACTTATCAAACCAGTTTTATTCAAAATGCATGAAACGAAGGCTGCAAAACACACCTTAGCAAGTGAAAATATTTGAAAGTCAAATGTACTTAGTATTTCATATAATAAGATGAATAAACCGATTTCTAGAATTTTTCTTTTTACACGATTTCAATACAATGTTTTGAGGTAAATTATAAAAATATAAATTTTAAACCTTTATATTCTTTATACTGACCTGTTGAGGAATGCATTGCCAAAAGCATTGAGCTTACGAAAAGGCTTCTTTGGATCCACAACCAGAGCGTTTCCCGGGATGAGGCCTTCGATGTCCCCATGCATCACAGCTATAAACGAGTCTGTGGTGGGCTCTGGACCAATCCGCATGCCTGGGAAGTCTTGCTCTAGCAGGTATCTATGGTAAGACGCACAAAAATCTAACAGCTTACGTAATGTTTATATGATTTACATACAATACCTGCTACATCTATAAAAACCCAGTGCATAAGCCAGGTGCAGAACATTTAGCACATGCTGAATGTTAGGCAACACTGCTGGCTAAGGATTGTTTATACTTTTGGGTCTTTGCGTCAGGTTTATGGGCAAGTGTATTTATGCACTTGTGTGTCATGCTCTGACTGGTTGAGGAGGGAGGGTGTGTCCAGCTTAATACATGAAACATTATCATGAGATGTTGTAACCCTCATTCCACAGATTTTATTGAGTTTTAGATTAATATTGCCTGTAATAACCAAGTGTCAAGACAGCACTGTGACAAGAAAAAAAATCTAAAAAGTGCTGCTCGCTCTCTGACTGAGCAGTTTAATGCCCAAAAATAAAGCAGTATCGATCACTAGCTTCTTCTCCCTTCATTCTGCAGTAAAAGCTGAGGGTTCCAACTTCTGCCCCCTAGTGGTTAAGTTCACATTCGATGCAGGTATTAAGGTGGACTCCTGATGTGGCCCACGCACATCGTATGCACAAATGCGCTCAGGCAGAAATATAAACCAGGCCCAGGTTAGGTTAACGTACTTAAATATTACTGATAAACCAATTAAAACAAATACTTTACAAGACTGGCTACTTAAAATACATGACAATGCAGATCAAGACTCAGATACTGAAATTCCACTTGCTCCTACTGTTAGCAATGCAAGTCTACTTACTGAGCAGCTAACTGGTTGTCTACCTATGTGCAAAACCTACAGATTGAGAAATGTCAGTAAATGAAGTTGATAGCTGAACCCACAGTCAAATTCCCTGATTTCAGGGAACTCTTTAGACTCTTAGGGTTGTATTTCAACATAATGGCCCCATACCCAATAATACCAAGTGACATGCTGGGTGGAGACTCCGGCCGAGTCTGAAGTCACTCTAAGGAACATTTCTGTCCCAGCTAGGTAAGAAGTATGACTTTAAAAAGCTAGACATCATGAGGCTCAAATCTATTTCTATTTTAAGTACCACTTAGCAAGAAAATATGCTTGGTTCAAGGCTAATCACATGGATATCTAACGAGATGAATTTACGGAATAATACCCAGAAGGTGTTCTGTTGGCTTTAGGGACTACCATGTGGCCTGGACTGTGTCACTTTAGTTTACTAGCACACATTCTGGATGTTATTAGAGACGTGTAACCACAGGAACCAGAGTCATGGGGAGCTTTTCCTGTAGCCTGGCAATACTTTGGCTTTTATGCTAAAGACCACAGATGATATGTGATGTCAGGACACAATCCATTTAACTAATGTGGGGAAATCACCCTCGTTCTCCTCTACACATTCCTTATGAGCTACTCACGTCACTCTCTCAGCCTGCTCTTTTAGCTGAGAGCTGTTAATATGGATTTCTTTTATTTTGGAAAAAAAAAAAAAGCTTTAACTAATGCTGTTACTCTTTTCCTCTTTCCAATGTCCGATCTGTTATTGGGTGTGAACAATGACGTGGCTGTGGAAGACAAGCAGGCGCCGCCTGCAACGCTGGTGGTGGATGTACAGTACGTACTCAGGATCATTAGAGGAGGTGATTAGTTACTGTACATCAGGATAAATGAGATGTACTGTAGCTGAATATTGAAGAAAAATAGCAGGTCGAAATATTGCATACTTAGTCCAGATTAGGGAGAACATGGCACTAAAAGAGTCAGCTCTTTACTGCTGGTCATCATCATACACAAACAAGCACTTCCGGTTTCTGAAGATTTTGTATTAAAATAACGCATCTTCACTTATAATCCCGAAGATGTGAAACGTGTTCAAGATTACATCACAGTCCCGAGCATCTCCCTATGCATTACAATCCCCAGTGCTGAATGTACAAATCACATCATGCTGAATCACTATCTGTAGCTGTGCTCATTGGATCTGGATATACAAAAGAACACTTTTAAAAAAGGTTCACACTGGTGATTTCTTTTACATTTTTTTTTTATAAACGTTTCATTTATACTCATTTGCACATTGAAGTAATTGCAATCGAATTCTTAATGGCTCTTAAATGCAACAATTTATTTATTTTAATGTCAATGAAATAAGTGTCACCAGTAGTATTAGCAGTAGCAATAGCAGTAGAAGCAGTAATAGAAGT
>JAOUWY010000043.1:6977636-6988321 GCA_025728095.1 Prietella phreatophila
AGTGAGTTAGAGTGAGAGAGAGAGAGTGAGAGTGAGAGTGAGAGTGAGAGAGAGAGAGAGAGAGAGAGAGAGAGAGAGAGAGAGAGAGAGAGAGGGGTTTGAACATGCGATTCATTGATTGGCACATCACATCACACTTTAAAGTTTTTTTCACTTTATCAGGATTGCACCTCAGGAGGTTCCTATTTTGCACTTTATACACAAAATCACCATGCTAAGCAATGCTGTAAGCAATACTTGGTTAAAATATTAAACAAATAAATAAATAAACAAACAATAAACCAAACATACCTCTATATACATTCTCCAACACCTAGAACATGGACTAAAACGCACCACTTTCCACAAATGCATCATAAAATTACTTTTGCGATACATTTTTTACACCCACTGTTCTTGTGTTGTAAATAATCAGAATATTAAGTTCTCAACAACTGGAAACTGGACACTTGAAGACTATAAAATATTGCCTGGCAAACTGACCTCTTCGTCAACATGGTGTTTCTACCCCCAAACCTGTAGCTCACTGGATGCATTTTTGTTTTCTGTCTGCGTTCTAATCATGTACAACAGATTGTACAAAGCTGATCGGATCTCGCTTACACTTTTTATTATATTTTTGTGTACCATAAATACGACTGAACTGGATGTGATGACTAACAATATGGGCACTATGCTCTCTAGCACTCTAGATAATGTTGCCTCTATCAAATTTATAAAAAAAGAAATAAAAAAAAATGTAAAAAAAGACACTCGTAATCTTGGACGCAAATGGACAAAGACTTATCTAGAAGGTTTTCGTATAGTGTGGAAATACAGTATGTCTAGCCGCAGACAGGCTCTGAAAGCTGCTAGGACAGAATATCTATGTAAACTCAGAAAGTAACCAAAACAATCCAAGGTTTTTATTCAATACAATATCTAGATTATAAATAATCAGACCTCTCTAGAACTGCATGTTCCAACACAGTTTAGTAGTAATGACTCCATGGATTTCTTCATTGAGAAAATTGAAAAGCACGATGAATAATTGGTAATGTACAACCAACAGCAGCATCACAGGTTTTAGCCTCCAATATCATCTCCCGAGTACAACTGCAGTCCTTTATCGCTACTGGACAGGAAGAGTTTACCAAACTTATCAACACATCAAAATCAACCACATGTATTCTAGATTCCATACCCACTAATTTTAGGAAAGAGTTAGTTCCTGTAGTAGGAGAACCTCTTCTCAATATTATTAACTCTTCATTATCTCTAGATCACATCCTAAGAGCAGTCAAGCTGCCGGTTATTAAGCCTCTCATTAAGAAACCACAACTAAATCCTAGAAACTAGAAAATTACAGACCAATCTCAAACCTTCCACTTATGTCTAAAATACTAGAAAAGGTCTGCTCAATTATGTTCCTTTTTGCAGAATAATGGTCTCTATGAAGAATTTCAATCAGGTTTTAGGCCCAGAGACTGCACTTGTCAACATTACAATTGACTTACTTCTAGCTTCTGACCACGGCTGCATTTCACTGCTTGTTCTACTTGATCTTAGTGCTGCATTCGAAACCATAGATCATGACATACTCTTAGATAGACTACAAAACTACTTTGGTATTCACGGACAGGCATTAAAATGGTTTAGATCCTACCTGTCCGACCATTAACAATGTGTTTGTTTAAATGATGAACTTTCTAACGTAATAACAGTAAAGTATGGTGTGACACAAGGATCGGTGTTAGGCCCCCTGCTGTTTTCTGTATACATGCTGCCCCTTGGAAATACATACTATTAGAAAACAGGATTCATTTCCACTGTAATGCTGATGATACTTAGCTATATATTTCTACAAGACCAGATGAAATTTCTAAATTTTCCATGTTAACAGAATGTGTTAAAGACATTAAAGACTGGATGACTGGTCATTTTCTTCTACTAAAGTCTGATAAAAGAGATATTGCTAATTGGAACAAAAATCTGTACACAAAAGCTCTTCGAATACAATCTATATTTAGAAGGATGTACGGTTAATTCATCCACTACAGTTAAAGACCTGGGTGTTATATTAGACAGCAACCGGTCATTTGAAAATTAGTTAGTCCAAAATGCAACTGCTAGAATTCTAACCAGGTCATGAACATATGAACACATAACCCAGATTTTATCATCTCTACACTGGTTACCTGTTAAGCTCCGTATCGATTATAAAATACTATTACTAACCAATAAAGCCCTAAACGGCCAAGCTCCTTTATATTTAACTAATCTTCTATCACGTTACAATCCTTCACACTCTAAGGTCACAAAACTCCGGACTTTTGATGGAATAGCCTTCCTGAAAATGTTCAGGGTTCAGACACACTCTCAGTTTAAAACTAAATTAAAAACACATGGCATTCACATAACGCATCTCATAACCTTGTTATGCAGTCATCTCTGATAAAACAATAATTGCGCATGGTTACAGTATCTCTATAGACTGAAATTCAATGAACAGCTGCCACACTAATCCTTCTCCATTTGTTTCCTGTTACCTGGTATGCCCATCCCGAGGTAATCAGTGAATGTGCCAGCTCCAGCTCAGAACCTGTCTCCACGAAGAGAGACAAACGCCTACGAAGACTTTGGCTGATACCAACGCTCTACACGTGTTGCTCCTGGGGTAGCAGTAGGCCTGAACCGTTCTGCTCTCGGCCCTGCTCCTGGATTTCTCGTCGCTTGGAGGCCAGTCACTGTTGCTGAGGATGGCCCCATATGGACAGCCTAGGGACACGTGGAAGATGTGGAGATGGCACTGGACTGCAACTGATGCGTGCAGTTTTGGTGTGGCGTCTTTTGCGTTTGGGTCTCCATCAGTGGACAGCACATGAGTTCAGCAGAATAGACTTCATGTTGAGACTATGTGGTGAATCTCCTGATTACACAGCTGCATGTTTGTTTTATCATGTAGCACACAGTTATAGAAAGGTTTTTTTTTTACAACTACACTATCCATTGTTACCCAAATGAGGATGAATTTCCTCATTTGTATTTACTTTATATTTTTTATTATAACATTTATATATTTCTGTAAAGCTGATGTGACAATGTCAATTGTGAAAAGCGCTATACAAATACAACTGAATTGGATTTTTTTTTTAAAAAACCAAAAACTAGACACCATCACAGAAATTCTAATGGTTTCCACTATAAATAACATTACAAACCATCAGCAGTTAACCATTAAAGCTATTACCAAATGTCAAAGGTGTTCTATTGGCCCTTAGTTTGTATCCACTAGACATAACATTCCACCAATAGAAAGCAACAGATTACCAGCAGAGACCCATGGGACCATTACAGCTTCCATTAAAACCAATACAATTCACATTATATCCATTACAAATTTTATAATGGTTTCAATTGTTTTTTAAAGCAGGGTTTGCTGAAGGGGAACTTCTTGGAACTTATTTTACTGTTAAAAGGGAGTGTAAACGTTTGAGAATGACAGAAAGGTGGGTTCCTGAAGAAAGTGCACTGTACATCAGGCTCATGTGAAATATCATGGGGAGTTACAAAGAACAAAAAACAAACACACACACACACCTGGTTTCCCAGCACGGCTGTAGCACAGGCAGTGGACACCTCTCTCGGGCCGAACCACACTGAGGCGATTCTGGACGGCAGGCCGAGAATGAACACCTGAGCCACAGAGCACACGACCTGCGCTGCCATGGTGACCCAGAACAGCCCGGGCCCGGCGCTCGCGCACTTCAGCCACGCGCCTGCGCAGTTGAGTCCGGCCCCGATTAACGCCGTAGCACGTAGTCCCTTGCGGTCCAGCAGCCAGGTAGCGGGGAAGATGAGCGGTATGTACGCCAACATGTACACCACCGACAGCCAGTCTATCATCACGTTCGTCACGCCGTAGAAGTGGGAAAAGATGTTGCTGATGATGCTGTACTGGATCCACTGAAACGCATTGAGCAGAGAGTACAGGCTGAAGATGGCGAGCACTGCGACACGCCTGCGGTACAGCCGGGTCTGGAGAGGTTTCTGCTCCTCTCCGGGAAGCATTGCGTGGTTCTCCGCGGGTGAAAGCTCCCTCTCCGACTCCTTCATTTCCCCCACGGCCACTTTCACTGCGCACTCCGTTACAATAACGTACTGCTCCGCGCTCCTGTCTCCGTCTGCGGCAGGTGTGTCTCCATGCCTCACTGGTTCCTGAAACATCTCACCCGCTACCATGATGAGGTTTTCACCACTGCTTTCTTTACCATCCAGGACTTCAGTTCATCCGGCAGTGTCTGTGTAAAAGGCTTGGTTCTATCTCAAAACTGAGCACAAATAAAGCCATGAGCCCCGCTTTATTCCTCAGGCTGACTCTGAAACCGGCTTTGAAACAGCGCGGAGTTCCTACATGTGATGACGGGAGGTGGCGTGGTGTATTTCCCGATCATCCTATTCATGCTTCACGCCCACAAAGATGGCCATTCAATTTCACTGGGTTTTTTTTCATTGGTTTGCCGCGATGACGTCACAGATGGGGCGGGATCCTAAAATGGCTGTCTAATTACTGTAAAACCACAAAATGGCGCACAAAGGGAAGGAAATAGGGGTGAACATTTTTGTCGCTATTGCGTTTAGCTAGCTTTATTCGTTTGATGAAGATTATGAATATTTCGATGATAAATATTATAACTAAAAAGACATACAGCAAGGGGATTCACTTACAATAGGCATCAGATAAGCACAATCATACACAACTGCTGAAAAATACAATAAAAACCTAATACAATAGAAAACAATAGAATTTGTAATGATTTTAATAGGAATTGTATTGGTTTTAATGGAAGCTGTAATGGTCCCATGGGTCTCTGCTGGTAATTTGTTGCCTCCTATTTTTGGAATGTTATGTCTAGAGGATACTTATAAGGAACCTATAATTAGACCTACAATGTTATTGATTAGCTGATGGTCTGTGATGGTATTTGTAGTACAAACCATTAGAATTTCTGCAGTTGTTTCTATTGTTTTCAGCAAGGAAATAACAAACGAATAACAAATTATTGAATGTTTTGACAGCTTTCGTATCAAAATAGTTTACACATACTGCTTAGTTTCATTTATTTATAAAAAAAAGACCTGCATTAGACAACACGAAAATTAAAAGAGCGCTTATTCCCATACAACCATAAAGACACTTCTTTACTAGCCATGCTCACAAAGATAATAACCTTCACCTACAAAGATGATGTTGTTTGCAATAACATAAGGGCTGCAACAGATCCAAAGTAGATCCAGATTTTGTAGATCCAAAACAAGTAAAAGACAATTTCTGGAGATGATTCACAAAAAGAACAGCTGATCTCTTTATCCTTTAGAAATAGTTTGAGAAGCAATTTGGAGAGATAAACCACTACATATAGTACTAATAATATATATAATAGTGTATAGTGTATGTGTGATAGATAGATAAGGAAGTCTAAAGCAACTACTTTTATAGTTATGTCACTGTGGACACTCAGTGTGCACCAAGCAACAAATCCAATCTTTGTGTGCTCTTATCTTCACTTTGATAACCTGGACACATCACCATTTCATGTCTGGAAGCCAAAGGTTAATCCTATTTAACCCGAACTATAGGTAGCATGTCCATTTGATTTAGTATTTGCACACTATATGGGTCATGTGCACTGGCGGATTATTCTAATTTCACACTTTAGTCCAACATTGTTGTTTCTGAAGTATCTTAAATGTAATAACTGTGTTGTCTCCTGCCTCCCCTTTTATTAGGGTCAATTCAGATACATTGGAACAGTTTTTAAATTTCAAACTTGTCAAAGGTTTCTTGCCCAACACTGTACATTTCTGAAATATTAACAGATGAAAGAAAATCATAATCTTAAAAAAAAAAAACATGGCTTATCGTTTTTGTTATGACAAAAAAAACTGACTTTTGGTTAAATTTGGCCTTTACGTTTCTCTTCAGTGACATTTTAAAAATGTTATTTATTTGTAGCATACTTATCCCTGGCATTAATAAATACAATTTCAATAACATGACTTCAAATTAATCATAAACAGCAGGACCTAGCAGAAGGCAAAAAGTGGTAAACAGTTTCTTTTTTGCAGAACATTGCCTGGACAGAGATAGCTTATTGGTAACAGCCTGTGCTGTTCAGAAGATGGGAACATGTGTGTGTATGTAGGAATGTGAGTGAAATTAGAAAATGTAACCATTGACCTCATGGCAACAGTGCAGGTGGAATGTGCTTATCACTATGGGGTAATTTGCTTAATTTGTCTTTTTAACCAAATATTTTTTGTCTGTAATAACCAGTCACATGAGACTAGAAAAGATCTTTGTTTTTTTCTACATGCTGATGAAGATGATACCCTGGCCATGAGTATTGCAATAAAGAAATTATTTGATGGTGAAAAAAGTGTGCTTCTCTGTCTTAAAGTGGGTTCCAACCACATTACCATTCATTTCTTACATCAATAACAATAAATAATGTTTTTTAGGAAAATCTTCAATATTTTCCGGATTCATGCCAAATCTTTTCTAAAATTCAATATGAATAGATTGAGTAGAAAAAAAGAAAAGAAAAAAAACACCAAAAGGTAAGCAAAATTTTATCATGCATTCCCTGCAGTAGCAGCATAAATAAACAGCATTAATCTCTAAAACGATACGAACACAGTACACAAAGTGAAAAATATCTCTGATCAATGTTCTTTCCCATATTGCCCTGCTTCTTAGTGTGTTTTAAAAAAACAACATTTAATACACATAAAATCCAGGAAGGCTGTGGGGTGTTTTATGCATCCATTATACAATAACAATTCATATAATAAGATCCATATAACTTATTATAATCTCATCACTTACAAGTATTTTAAGACCATCCCAGTTAACCTGTCCCATGTTGATGGATTAGTTAAACTACCGAACTATGCTGAAAATGATTAAATTATAACATATGTCCTTGATTTGAACTTTATGCTTATTTTGTTACAGCAGTCTATGTTATGTAGCCTATCATTAACAGGTGTAATATATTAGTCAAGATAATTAGTCAAATTATGTCAACTTCCTGTTTGATGCTGGCCACAAGTCACATTATTTTTATCAAGAAGTTCCACTTCCAGTGCTTTAGTAACAGAAGTTTTGATCTTCACTCATCAGGGAAGAAAATGGCCTTTTTGCAATTCAAATGAATTGATTTGTTTGAGTGTTGCTAGGGACGCCGAGTCTCCGGTTACCATTGTCAAGGCAACTGGAAATCCTCAAGCACGCAGTCACTATACAAGTTTTGCATTGGGTTTGCACTGACTGTAAAATGGCGAAGGTGAAACAGGAGCAGCTACATGAGCTGAACATGCACAGAGAAACATGGTGTTGTGTAGAAGCGGACAGCAGGATCTGGGATCATCCTGAAAGGAAACATTTTGCCTATCACCTCCGGAACACCTGTGACTTCAGCACCATTCATGCTGGGAAACCAGAAGACAGATCTTCCTGGATGAAGAGCCAAACGAGTTATCGTGAGAAGAGGCATTTTGATGAGAGCTGTAAGCTGAAATGGCTGATTTTAACCTGATGTTTAAATTCCCAGTTAAAACATGTAAACACCATTGTTTAATATATGGTTTATTTTAAATAATAACGAATACATATTGTCATGAATCAATACAGACTTTATTTATGCACAAAACAGTTCACAAAGTGGCTTTTTGTGAAAGAAAATAGTTTGTTATTCTTTTTGACTTAAGTTTCATCCCCATGGAGTTTTACAGAACAAACACATCACAAAATTTTAAACAATTAATTTGAAGAAATGAACATAAATGTAGAGGAACATAAGGGACAAATGAATCTAAAGGTCAACCACTGTATCTGTGTGCTCCCTTTTCACACATAACAAAATATTTTTTGTTTCGCTTTCTTACAGATGAAGTTCATTTAATCTGAACAACTGCAATCAAGGTCATCTTTTCCAAAACTCATGACAGTGTTGCAATAAAAACATTTACCTTCAAAATGAGTGTGTGGATGAATACTTTGTTTTACCTTCTTCTTTCATTTTAATTGTTTTGTGTCCTTTGAAGTGATGTTGAACATCTGTACAATCTTACACACTGAAAAACCTACAAATAATTAGTGGATCAATGTATTTAAATTAATTGCAGAATTAATTAACAAAAAGCAAACAGGTCAATAATGGCAGGTGTATGTTAAACTCATTAAATTGAAATACTTGCATTTATGAACTTATTTGATTGTAGTAACATGAACATTACATACATCAATATGTAAATGCAACATATTTTTACTTAAATGAAAATTATGCCATTACTTTAAATATGTTGATCTATGAAAAAAAAAAATTTTCAGTGCATGCTGTCACTGAGAAAGAAAAAAATAAATAAAATCACACATCATAAAAGAATCCTTCAGTCCCATATGGAAATGTGATATATGGACATATATGAATTTCCAATGCATATATTAGCATATAAGAATTTCACTTATACAAAATATATACCATATTTACATACAGTTGCAATCAAAATGATTCAACCCCAATTGAAAATCAGATTTATTGTCAAAATTGACAGACTTTCAGCTGTTTGCAATGAACAAATCAAACAAAAGCAATTGAAATAGTTCAACACAATGAATGCAATGAGGTGGTTTCCCCAAAATCAACTGAAAATGCAACTTATAATGATTTCTCCAGTTTCAAAATTATCCAACCCCTTCATGGCAAGCATCTTTAGTACATAGTACTAAATTTTTGCACACAACTGTGTACATACTGCACATTTTGCTCGCTTGTGCGTTCAATGTCGGTGCGCAAGACGTAACCGAGAGATTTCCAAAATAAAAGGTTTATCGTTCAGAGTTAGATAATAAATATAACGGAAATATTTAATTATTTTTGTGCGGCCCGGTATCGATTGATCCAGGGACCGGTACCAGTCCGCGGTCCGGGGGTTGGGGACCACTATTTTTCAACATATATTTAAACTTGATCGACCATTTCATAATGTCAATAATTACATATATATATATAAACTAACTCAGAAATGCTGTAGATTTTTTGGTTTTGTTATTTATTTAAAATGATCATTGTTCATTTGGTTTTGTTATTTAAAACGATCATTGTTCATTTGGTTTAGTTGTGCTAGCTCGCGGAAGCTCGTTTTCCGCTTTCGGTGCTGTTACCGTTAAGTGTATAAAAGCCGCGCCCCAGAAAGTATATGTGCGGCTAGATGAACCGCGCGTTCAGGAAGAGCTTCTGGTTGAACCGCAGCAAAGAGGGTATGCACGGAACGTCACTGTAGCTGGAAGTCGCCGCGGTCACGCCCACTGAGCAGCAGCATTAGTCTACAGCGTGAATTCCGCGAAAGCACACAACTAAACGCATCTAAAAAGGGAAAAAGCTGTTGTGTGACCGAGTGTGCGAACACATTGAGCAAGAATTCAGAGCTATCTTTTTCCTTTGGCATGTGGTATTCCTTTACAATGATGGACAATTTACCAGATAAAATTATGTACATACAACCAGAATGTTTATTGGTGTTCTTGTCTCTTTCATTTCTTCAACAAATCCAGCCTTGAAGTAGGACCAAGTGTCAAGGCTTTTGTATGACTTTAGACTTCACGTAAATATAAATGTCGGAAAAACCGATTTTTGGCCACATGCCAATGTCCATGGGCCACAGGTTCTTGGACAAATTGTAAGGGTCACTGTCGAGTCCAATTGCCTTTAATTTAAGCTGATAATCATTAGTTATATTAGTGCTTTCGCACTTTCCCCTATTACAACAAGCCATTTTGCTCGATGTCTGGCTGAGGGGGCATGTTCTGGTGGGGAAGTGACGTCAATGCATACCCTCTATATCTAGCTAGATACTAGTACATTGGTAGCATACACTGAGCTACTTAAATAAGTCAACAAATGTTACTATCAAAAGGTATATCTGTTCAGATATCTTAGCATTAAAATGTTTTTCTCATAAATTATAAAATAAGAAAGCTGTTAAATTGTACCTGCAACTTTGTGAACTTTAGCCTGAAACACAGGCCGTCCTCCTTTATGAGTTCCCCCCCATCCCGCCACTCTACAACATAGTTGTCTGCTCCATTCAAAAACTTATTAAAGTCCAAATTCCGGATCTGAGAAGCAGGCTCAATGCTCCATTTCCCAACATCGGGGCCTCCACACCACTGTACCAGCACAAACATCATCAGAACAAGCGATGATGACCGTGAGCAAGCGCTACCTACCTTACCTGATCTGTTGATTATGACAACTGAATTTTTGAATCGTCAGGAAAGTTGATTGGTTAATATGAATGGGGCGGAGTCAGAACATACAGAATGTCATTCCAGTGGATCATTTGCTACAATTTTATTCATTGTTAGTATTTATAGGGGGGCACACGGTGGCTTAGTGGTTAGCACGTTCGCCTCACACCTCCACGGTTCGATTCCCGCCGGGGCCATGTGTGTGCAGAGTTTGCATGTTCTACCCGTGCTGTGGGGGTTTCCTTCGGGTACTCCGGTTTCCTCCCCCGGTCCAAAGACATGCGTGGTAGGTTGATTGGCGAGTCTAAAGTGTCTGTGTATGAATGGGTGTGTGAGTGTGTATGTGATTGTGCCCTGCGATGGACTGGCACCCTGTCCAGGGTGTACCCCG
>JAOUWY010000043.1:7169051-7181135 GCA_025728095.1 Prietella phreatophila
TCTGTGCTATGATGAGGTCTAAATCCTGATTGATACATTTCATGAATGTTGTTCCTATCTAAGTACGAGCATAACTGCTTTGCGACAACCTTTTCTAGAATCTTAGAGATGAAGGGGAGAAATCTGACAGCGAAGCTGCCAAACAGCAAGTGAGGCTACATCAAACTGACACATCTTGGTAGGCATTCTCAGGACCATGCCGTGAGGCTATGCAACAAATTTTGTGACCGTGTTCTTTACTGGTCAAAAGTTACAATAACGTGCCAGACTGATGAGAAGAAAACATAAATACCTTTTTTGAATTGAGAGAAGAAAAAAAATAGGTCAGACAAGTAGCAATCATGACCAAAGGTCAAAATAACAACAGAACATAGTTCACAGCAGTAGTGGCCATGTTACATGACCAATCATTATAACCAAGTTATAACCAAGCTCTTCATTGCATATCCGTGGTGCCCGTTTGCTTCACAGGAAATAAGAGCCTCATTCTAGCTGACATGGATAAGAAGTGACCATCTGATGGACATGTAAAGCGACCAACCACAGTTTGTTACTGTATTTGTTTTTGTTGATGTATGGGGCAAGTAAATGATGATACAAAAATAAATTAACACTGGAGTTTATTCTCTGATACAGAGAATATTACTGCCTCTTTGTCATTAATAGACAACACAACACAATGTTTACATTTACTTAAATGAAAAAATATATAATTCTGTAAGTTTATCAGTGCATGCTGAGGGATATATTTTATATTCTGAATACAACAGTTTGATTGTATATCTCAACATCTCATTTAAGGAAGCAGCAAGAGAAAAAGTTCCTATCTTAACTTATTTATTATTATTTCCATGATGATTAATTAAGTAATCAGTGGTTTTAAAAAGTAATAATAATAATAATAAGGCTTTATAAATAAATAATAAATCTTACACCTTTATACAAGGTGTCCAGATTCTTAAAATGTCTTAAATTCCTTAATGTAAAGAAAAGGCCTTTATGAGCATTAAAGTATTTTTAAATTCAAGTTTCAAAGGTTTTAAAAATGCCACCAAACATCGCAAAGAAGATTTTGATTTTTATATATTAGTTTTCTTTCTTTCACTGTTGGAGCAAATGGTAATGCAAAAACGATACTACCATATACTTCGCCCAATACTTTGATTATAATACAACGTCCAAGAGTTCAAGCACAAATTTTAGGAGGCATATAAGTAGCTTGTTGATTGATAAGTAGCTTAATGTGCACGTTATAAATTCCTAATTGTTCTGAATTATTTTAAAATTCTGTTTAATTTCTTTTTGCACAGTTATACACAGTTATTCATGAGCTGATTCACAATCATGACATACAAAAAATATTGCCCATTTAAGTAGCGTCAATGTAGTTTTTGTTAAGTAACATAGTGTAGCTAATTCTTTTTTTTTTTTTTTTTTATAGAGTAGCTTGACTTTATCTTAGCTACTTCATACTATGGTGAAGCTAGTTTCAAAAAACTGCTTGAATTACTTTCCCTAAAGTTATGGCTCTGCTTTGCTGATTTTGCTAACTCAACAATTGTAGTGCATCTGAGAATGTGCCTCTCACCGTGTCTGGGTGCTTAGCCCTCTAAAATGCTGCTTTCAACTTTAATTAGAGGCCAAGCACCACAGGTACATAGACACCTACTGAAATCATTAGTGTTTCTATTATTATTATTATTATTATTATTATTATTATTATTGTTATTATTAATATTATTACTATTGCACCTGTATAAATTGAATTGAACTGAATATTTGGTATTAGGGGGAATTTAGCTTATTTATTTTTTTTACTTCTCTCTCACCCTGTTCCTGTTATCATGCATCTTATTAAAATATCCTTAATCTCCCATTGTTGTCTTACACTAAGCTAATGCTTGTGTGTGTGTGTGTGTGTGTGTGTGTGTGTGTGTGTGTGTGTGTGTGTGTGTGTGTGTGTGTGTGTATGTCTGTCTATCTGTCTGTCTGTAGGGGGTACACTATCTCGCCATTGCTCTATGCCCTGCCAGAGGCATCAGCTCTGCAGAGCTCCCCTTTCTTCCAGTCTGAGCATGAACACCCCTGCCACCCCTAAAACTGATGACTCGTACATCCCTAATTCCCTTCTGGCACCGACCCATGCAAACTGCCTGAGCAACAACCGAGGTACACACACACACCGTCACACCACAAACACAGCTGTTATGCGATAGGGATACAGGACATGGCCAGAACTCAGTATTAAATATTTCTAGCCGGCATAGTCTGTGAAGGACCATCCATGGTGCTGTAGCACTCTTGGACTGAGTTAACCTCATCACCCCCACCACTCTTCTACCCCCACCCACCCAGAGCCAGCAAGGTTGCTTGTCCATGCACTATTTATGTGTGCTAGGTGGCCCCCCCAGCAGCTGCTCCCAGCTCACTCTGCCTTTTCTTGAGGACATCTGGGTTCTGAGGAATTCCTGTGCAGGTAAGAATGCATGAAAACTCAATGGCTGTCTACACTCGATTGCCTGCTGAATGGTTGCACTTTAGACTAGTTCAGTTGGAATGGAGGACAACGCTGCCAAAGAACCAACCATCCAACTTCTATGGTTGCATCCACTGTAGGGGTAATCCTTACATTTCATGTATGGTCACTTCCTGTTTGTGTGCTTTAGCCCCACTGCTCCTGTGCCACCATTGCCAAAAGGCCATGTTTCATGAGTTTTTTTCACCCATCAAAAAACATACGACTGCCATAAATTTCAGTGAGAATATTGTGTTGATGGAGCACATACCTATATTTTCTAAGGTGTAACTTCGCTCTACCATATGTTATTCTGTGGTCATACAGTAAGGGAACTTCAAACATTCATGCAACATTTTGGACTGAATTTGCAGAACAGCATCAATGGTGGACCATAAGTAGGTTGACGCACTGGAATAAATAGGTCAGGCTATGATGTGCACCCTACAAACCATCTCTGCCAAGTGTTTTTCTTGCAAATGTGTGGTCAACTGAGAGTTATCTGTTGTCATTATTGTTAGCAAAAATGCACTTAGCTGTTAGCAAACAATAGAACATCCATTTTGTAGGTGCCTTTAATCAGGCTAGTTTAAAAACTGTTAACGAAATTCCACCAGCATGTACACTGTCTATGAGAGGCTAGATCACACTGGTTCATGTTTACACCAACATTAAGGATGCATACAAGGCTTTTACATGCATACACCTGGTGAAGTCAGGTTATCTCTCCTTGTTCCTGACTTCACCATACAGACCCATCAACAAACCAAACCAGCCATAAAAACAGTCAGAGTGTGGCTTCAGGGATCAATCTTCCAACTCTTAGACTGCTTTGAATGCACAAATTGGGATTTAGTCACACTTCAGGCAGCCGATGACACCTGTGGACTTGAAAGAATATACATCCACAGTCCTTTCTACATAAACAGCTGCATTGACAACGTCACCGTGGACAAACACATCAAGATGTTTCCCAACCAGAAACCATAGATGAACAAGGAGGTTCAACATCTGCATAAAACACGCAACAAAGCCTTTAGATCTGGTAATACTGAGATGTACAGTATCACTAGGTCCAACCTGACAATAGGCATAAAAAATGCCAAAGCCACCTATAAGCAACAAATTTAAGACCACTTCAAGAATGCAGACACCTGGCAAATAGGTCATCCAATCCAGTGCCCAGAAAAGGGCATCCAAAACTTCAGTGCCCAGAAAATCATTGGAGCACAACTACCAGCCCTGGAGGAGATTTATAACTCTTGCTGTCTCAGGAAAGTAAGCAGCATCTGCAAGGACTCCACCCACCCCTGTCATCACCTGTTTGACCATCTAAATTAAACACATCTAAATTCAGCGTACTCTGATTTAAAGAAAACATGTCCATGTTTTAAGCGGTAAGATGACTAAGCACTTAACTGCAGCACTTACAGCTAACTCTAAGTAATTTTGTCATTTTATCTATATAGAAATTGGTCTTCAATCAAGACAATTTTTTCATTGCATGGCAACAATTTGATTAATTTGTATAATCTGTATGTGTTTATTATTGCGCTTAAAGGGCATTCCATGTGCAAAATCATGCCCTAATCATTTTGAGATTTCAGACAGTGTAGCGGGAGAATTTTGGCACTCAATCAAGCTAATATTGGCAAGAATATTACTTAAGTTGAAGGTCAAAGTGGTGCATTACTGAGGCACACTTCTGTTTTTGGCAGACTCCCAAGAACAGCCCAAGCACACAACTGTCTGCAAGTTTGTAGTTTCTTCTGAATTCTAAATTTGGAATTAATTTGTAAATGAAGTTATTAAAAGCAAGAAAACTTCAAACTTTTGATATGAACAGTGTGATGCTACTGCTAATGCTGTCTGTAGCAATAAACTGTGCTTTACTTATATTAATGCTTAAAGTATGCATGGTGGTTTTTTCCCCCATATGGCATAAGGAAAGTATTGTCTGTTATTAAAGTGGTGCTATTAATTAATGCAGAAAATGCACGTGTCAGACTGTTTGTTTAATATTAACAATTGGCCTCATTTATCAAGCTGGACAAGAACAGATTTATGCACCAGACTAAGAATACCATCAAGAATATTTTGTGAAAACCAGTAATTTTATATTCTTGGATTTAATTAAAGAAATGAACCAACAAAAACCTATACATTAAGACAAACGCATTATATTATATAATTATAAAATAGATTATATAAATAAATGAATCATTCAAATATAACAAAAGAAATCTCACATATATGAACAGAGAATGAACTGCACATAGCCGTAAACAAATACTTCACCTGACAGAATATTTAATGCCTCACCTGACAGCATATATAATGAGCATTTGATTATTATTGATACTATTATTTATTGTTAAATATATTTATTGGCATAGAAGTAAGTCAAAACAAATTCTTCTGTAATTCCCACTTCTGCCTTTCAGCCTTTATCCTGATCGTTCATTTTGTGTTACCAGTTGTCTGTGCACTTGAACTTTTCTAGAGTTTTGTGGACACAACTACATGCAAATAAGTTGTGTCGGGAATGAGCTTTGCACTTTCAGTGATCAATATGAGCATGTGAGTACAAAGAAAATCAGTGTTTCCGAAACTTTTGTAAATCCATCAGAATCCATTTTGTTCGGTTTGGTTTATTCAAACATTTACACTCAACTTTGTAAAAGATTGATAAATGAGGCCCTATAAGTGTTTGAGTAGTAGTAATGATTGCAGCTTATGAATGGATTTGACTGGATGGAATTGAGATATTACATCAATATTAACTGTATATTTTTCATGTTTCTTTCTTTCTTTTTTTAAATGCTATTTCTGTTTTTTTTTATTGATTTTTTTTTTATCTTTCACTCTCTGGGTTATAATCACCAGCAGGAGACAGGAACAGTGTGGGTAGCACTGGCAGTGTTGGAAGCACACGTAGTGCAGGTAGTGGACAAAGCACGGAAAACACCAACACCTTAAATGGCCAGCACAGCACCAATGCTGAGGCCAGCAAAGTAAGCATAATCTCTGAAGATGTTAAGATATTAGAGCTGAGATTTTAGAGCTGTGTACAAGGCTTTTCAGCATGCTATACTTATACCCCCATCTCTGACACAGATTAACATGTATCTTTATAGAAGTATATATTAGCCCTTAGGACAGGGGTTCATGACCCCATGTGGGATTGCTTGATTTACAAATGGGGTTGTGACAGAAATTTGTATTATTCATTTGTTTTACAAATTAATATTAGAAATATCACTTAACTATGAAAACTGCTTATATATTCAGAAATATTACCTGGAGGTTTATGAGACGCCTACAGCAGAATGTTTTAAAAAGAAACAGAACTCATCAGTCAGTTTAACATTGTGTGCATATAATCACTAAACTAATCCATTAGATTATTGGTTCTGAACTTTTCTCACTTGAAAATGTATGTTTATATGTATGTATGTATGTATTTATAATAATGTATATAATAATATAATACGTTTACAGTAATATTAACCTAAAGGTTTCTAATCAAAATTCTAAACTAAATAGGGCATATTCTATGAGACTGATTAATTGATTTTAATGTGAAGCACCTATATTGCTTGTAGATACCTTGCATTTCTAGTTTCCCTGTATAAACAGTCCTATTCCCTGTACATAACCAAAATAACCCAATTTTGATTTTAAAAAAAACAAACAACCTAAACTCAGTGTCATTCAGCAGGCTTTCCCCAGGCCATCATACATTATCTGTGTACATTCTCATAATATACTGGTATTAAAAGTCTTGACCCCCTCTTTTAATCTTTTGTGAATTTAGTCACCTGTTCCCCTTGTTGGTGATTCAGCACAACTGGACCATCTCAAACAGCCAGACCACAGTGCAGGTACAAAAAAATATATTATTTAAAATAAAATAATTATTCACTCATTATTGTTAAATAAAATAATGGGGGAAAAATGGATCATTACATTTTATTGAAGATGAAAATGAGTGTGTATTATTCTCTAGGCATTCATCAGAGGCCAGTGCTTGCTGTGCCAAAAGCACCAGAGCTTGTGCGACCACAGCAGCTGCTTGAGGGCAGGGTAAGAACAACTCAACACAATGATACATAAACTAAAAGCTTTTATAAATGTGTAAAGAACCTTTACCTGTCAATCATCACTAATCTGATTTTGAAAAAAAAACTATTAGCAGGATGCTGAAGCAATCTACCAGTGGCTGTGTGAGTTTCAGCTGGAGCAGTACACTTGTAACTTCCTCAATGCAGGCTATGATGTCCCCACTATAAGTCGAATGACTCCTGAGGTAGTATTCTCACCAGTTAAAAAGTCATTCATGGTTTCTACCACTACTTTTGAAATCACTATAGAATACGTGTTTATTCTCAGTATGGTTCTGTTTCTCTTATTCAGATGCCTCATTCATGTAGATATTAATTTTCCTCTTTGTCAGGATCTCACTGCTATTGGTGTTACAAAGCCAGGTCACCGGAAGAAAATCTCAATGGAGATTGGAAACCTAAGTATTCCAGATTGGCTACCTGAATATACACCAGTGAGTCATCTAAAAACCTACTTGCCAGTGCTTGCCAGTAAAGTGTTCCACGTCTCTGTTTTTCCCTGTTGCTGCAAATGTTGTATGTTATCCATGCTAATTATTTTGCCTATTAAAATATGTGGTACAGCATGCTGTGTGTATGTGTGTAGGTGGGTGGATGGATGGATACATGGTGGTGGTGGTCTGGGAAGACCCATTGGATGTGACTGGCTGAATTCTAGTGAACAGACAAAAAAAGATGAGCCAGTTTAACAAATTCAGCACTTAACGTAGTGCCTTGCATTTCTTGTCTGTGAAAGATGGTTCAGGTATTGCCAATTACAACTAAATGCGTCATGCTGTCATGAAATAATGACATACGCCTAATCAATTCAGTTTGTAATCAAATACCAAGTATCAAAATCAACTTTCTGTGGTGTGACTGTGCCACAGTGGATTTGGAAAGGAATTTTCACACTTTTGGGGGTAGCCAGATTTTAAAATGCTATAACATCAGTATAGTTATGCTGCTGAGCTATATATCGTAAAAAAAAAAAAAAATTATCAGACTGCCACACATTTATGTATGTATGCACATCTATGTACATCTATGTGTATTTCCCCCCTTCTCTTTCTTATAGGTGGATCTTGGTGAATGGCTCAGTGCTATAGGCCTGCCTCAATACCATAAGAAGCTGCTAGAGAATGGGTATGACTCCATCAACATTGTAAGAGACCTCACATGGGAGGACTTGCAGGAGATTGGGATCACTAAGCTAGGTGAGTACAGTATATCTCTGCCTTTGCAGTACCCTGGCTCCATTTGTCCACTTTTGACTTTCACTGCATTATTAGGAAAGTTAGCCGTCACTGCTTTAATACCATGCTGTCACATCTTGGTAAGCTAATGTGATTTTGAAAAGGGCAAAAGTGGTGACTAGAGTTCATGCTTGAGTGTGGCTTGAGTTCATGCTTTCTGAATTATCACTCATGTGTTTGTATATATTACTGTATTACAATGAGAAACCCCCTCTGATGAGTGTGTGCCTTTTAACCATTGTCAGGGCATCAGAAGAAAATCATGCTGGCAGTAAAGAAGCTTTCTGATCTCCATAAGGCTCTTCTCCAGGCCGAGTCAGATCAGGGCACTCTGCGCTGCAAACATCTGTCTGCACTGGACCTGCTACCCATTGATGGAGGTGACCCTACCAAGCCCCCCACACACAAAATGCTCACCTTCCAGGCTAGTGAGCTGAGTGCTGAACTCCAGAGTGCCATGTCAGCACAGCATGATGACCTTCAGGAGGGCCTGGCTATCAAGAGTGCTGTGGCTCTTTCAGTGAGCCAAGAGAGTATTGATGCTCGTTCTGGTGGTTCAGGCTGGTCACAGGAGAACCCCATAATGTCTTGCTCCTTTTCATTAGCTACCCCTTGTCACAGCCAGTCTCAAGACAGTCAGCACAATAGCCCTTCAAAACATAGAAACATTCCAGAAGGTCAGGACCATCAGCAAAAGACGCCTACTGGTTTCTGTCCATCGTGCATAATGATGGATGTCAAGCCCAAACCAGGCAGTTCTTTGGCACAGAAAGCCTTCAGCTACTTGAATGCTAACAGTGGCACAGCCACCCTGGACCACAGTTTGCCCAGAGTGCCTAAAAAGCACACGCAGAATCTAACACGCCATGCATTGTCTGACGGTGAGGCCGAGGAAGAGGATGATGAACAGCTGGCAATGCCTGCCACCACTGCACTGCCATCTTATGCCACAATGAGCCGCAGACCTAAACGTGGAAACCTCATTCGAGCCCAGTCTACTCCAGAGCAGTCAGTTAATTGTAGCCACTCATTTGCAGTCAGGACCCGGCGCAAAGGTCCTCCCCCTCCTCCACCCAAGCGCCTCAGCTCTGTCAGCAGTAGTAGCAGCAGCACTGAGACTGTAAAGTCCCCAGCCCCACCTATAGGCCAAGTGGAGACTGACAACCCTGAAAGTGTCAAGAGAATTGCAGCTATTCTAGAAACAGCCATAATGGGCCCCAGGGCTAACCTCTGCCGTGAAGGCAAAACTGTCCTTTCTGGGTCCTCTGAGATTTCCAGAAGAAGGGTTTTGAGCCAGAGCGAAACTAGCATGCATCCACAGGCTAAAAGAGATGACCGAGTTGTTAAGTCAGATTCTGAGGAGGATGAAGGTGCTAAGGACAAAGGCCTGGACAGTTCTTCCTCACCTCAAAATAGTTCTGGGGAGTGTATCCCCTTTGCTGAAGAGGGCAACCTCACCATCAAGCAACGGCCCAAAGCAAGCAAAGTTGACAGCACCACTGAGGCTCCAGAGAAAGAGACGTCAGCTAAGGTGCCAGAGCTGCCAGAGTTTAAACTGAAGGAATCAGGCACAGTAAAGAGGCGCCATAAGCTGAAGGAGAAGGACGAGCCACTTGCTATGCCCACTATCAGAGGAGAGAGTGGGCAGCAGTGTCTAAGTGCAATTAATCTGTGCATCAGTGAGATAGCAGGTACACCACCACATGTGCAACCTCTAATTGCGCAGGCTCTGAAGACACCTCTCTCCCCGAAACCAGCCAGAACACCAAAACCTGCGCATCACACTAGGAATCTCAATCAGCATGCTCCTGCAGTCACAAGTACACCATATGGCCAAATGTTTGTGGACACCTGACCATCACACCCATATGTGCTTTTTTTAACATCCCTTTCCAAATATAGCAACGTGTGCTGTTATAATAACTTGCACTCTTCTGGGAAGATTTTTGACTAGATTTTGGAACATGGCTGTGAGGATTTGCCCATTCAGCCGTAAGAGCATTGGTGAGGTTTGACACTGATGTCATGTGAGGAGGCCTGGGTTCAGTTGGGTTGAAGTCAGGGCTTCGTGCAGACCACTTGAATTCTTCAACACCAGCATTGACAAATCCTGTCTTCATGGGTCTTGCTATGTGCACAGGGGTATTTTCAACACATGTTTGGGCCCCTAAGATCCAGTGAAGAAAAATTGTAATGCTATAGCATAAACAGACATTCTAGACAATTGTGTGCTTCCATCTTTGTGGCAACAGTTTAGGAAAGGCCCACAGTCAGGTGTCCACAAACGTTTGGCAATATAGTGTATATACATTAAATGAAATACTATTAAATCCAACAAATTTTGTTTAATATTTTGCACTTATTTTGGCCCTAAGAACAGCATGATTTTACCTGCGCATTGAAGATGCTGGTGAACGTGTTTCTTTTAAATATTAAAAAAAGAAAAATTAATAGCAAATTTTGATCATTCTTGCCATGTCCCATTGTTTCTCACAATTTCTCACAATTCTCCTATGATCCCAGTGATCCACAAATTGACATAAAAAAAGCAGCTGATAGTTTTCTTGCTTTTGGCACCAGTGTCTGTAAAACCTTAAAGCAGTTTTGCATGAATGATCATTCACATTCAAAGTCACTAATTTTCTTGATGCCTTGTTTGACAATGTAATCAGAATATATGTGAATAAAAGTAGGTGAGTACCTAAGTAACTCAGTGTAGATCACCATACATGTGGCTGTTTAATGTGTTTAATGGTAAAAAAAAAAATCACTCCAGCACGGATACCATATGTTTATTATGATAAAAAGTAATTTTGCAGAAAGACAATTCCATGCTTTCACTTTGTGGTATGTCATTTGTGATCACTTGATCATACTCACATTCATCAAAGACATGAAATCTATGTAAGTGAATAGCTTATGGTTTAGAACATTTGTAATTTACTGTTTTTGTGTCTTTATCTAAGCTGGACAACAAGGTGTTATGCTGAGTGTGGTGCAGAATGTGGCTTTTGCAGCACCCACATCTTCAATGCCATGTTCCCCAGTAGCTGTACCTCCAGTTCAGATAGTGACATCAGGAAAGTTTCAGGCATGTGCGGAGGCTGGTCCAGAGTCCGTGCAGCAGAGACTGGATCAGACCAGCTCCTCTCTGGAGAAGGCATTGAAGGCTGTGGAGAAAAAACTTACTTTGGAGGACATGAACGATGGGTGAGCTCATGTACAGCAGAGGGAACACAAACATACACACATGCATAAAGGCAGTATGCAAACAGAGACAGACAGTACAGGTCCAAAAATATATGGACATGGACAAAGTTATTGGATTTAGGTCACATGATTCACTTGGCTATTGCAAAATATATCACTTCTTTGCCTTAAAAAAGACTGTTGGGTAGCTTTGTCTGATTTGGTATGATTTTGGTCATTATCCATTCATACACTTCAGAATTGATCTAGCTGCTTTTGTCAGCACTCATATCATAAATACAAGGGAACCAGTATTGGCAGCCATACATGCCATTACATGAAGTGGTATGCTTTAGATCATGAGCAGTTCCTTCCCTTCTCTTACTATTATTCTTGTATACATTGATCTTTGTCTCATCTGTCCATAGGATTCCAGAACTGTATGGGCTTTAGGTGTTCTTGTTTTTGAGGCTTGCCAATGGTTTATATATTGTGGCAAATACTCTGTATTTACTTTAGTGAAGTATTCTATTGATTGTTGACTTTGACACAGCTACGTCTACCTCCTGGGTGGTGTTCTTGTTCTGGTCAACTGTTGCATAGGAGTTTTTCTTCACCAGGAAAGAATTCTTCTGGCATCCACCACAGTTTTCTGTGGTCTTCCAGGCCTTTTGGTGTTCCTTAGCTCATCAGTGTGTTCTATCTTTTTAGGAATGCAGTAGGTAGTTGATTTGGTCAGACTTAATGTTTTTGCCATCTCTCTGACTGGTTTCTTTAGATTATTCAGCCTAATGATGGCTTGTTTCACTGGCAATGCCAGCTCTTTGGTCTTAATAACAACAACAGATTCCAAATGCTAACACCATACTTGAAAGTAGCTCCATTTTTCTGCTTAAATAATGACAGAAAAATACAAACATTGCTATTGAATAGCCAATTACATCTGGTCTCTTATATGAGGAGTTCACCAGCATTTCACAGCTTTTACAGAATGATTTCATGTCTAATGCTCTATTATATA
>JAOUWY010000043.1:7201325-7212902 GCA_025728095.1 Prietella phreatophila
AAAATAAATGAAGGTGTTAGAATGGCCCAGTCAATCACCTGACTTGAATCCAATTGAACAAGATTTAAAGACAATATTTTTAGAAGAATGGGCCAAAATCACACTTGATTACTGCTGCTGATTAATTTCTTCATACAGGAATCGTCTTGAAGCTGTCATTACAAACAAAGGCTTCTCCACTAAGTATTAAGTACATTTCAGTTAGCATGTTCAATACTTTTTTCCTGTCATTCCTCTTTTTTACATATAACTTCATTAATGGACTTTAATGTTTGGATTTCTTTATTATCTGTGGATTTCTTGAGTTAATACCAAAGTCTGGTGAAAAGTGCATGTGAATAGCCTCATTGGAAATATATTTACTGAAAGATATGTTGACGCGTTCAATACTTATTTCTCCCACTGTAAAATGCACATTCATATACAAATATTGTGGACAACACAAAAAAAAATACACAAATTTTCATTAAAACCACACAAGGTATTAACAATGCACCAGCAATGTTTTTTGAAGAAGAAAAATTTAGAAAGAACAGTTCTAGCGTTTTAAATAATCCAGCCATGTTGGGGATTGAGACGCTTAACCTACGTGAGCTGAAGCTGAACAGTGAATGATAACCGGTAAACTGGAGTGCTTTGCCACAGGGATAATTAACTCACCCAAACGCATGCTATACACATATTAGATTAATTAAACATATACACAACATAAACGTAATATTACAACTTCTTTCTGCATAAAAAAGACACAAAGGCACAAGTGAACTTGAACTTAACACACTGGGTAGAACGGTAACACACGCTATGAATATGCTCTTTCCATAACAACACACTAAAACACAGAAAATGAAGAACTAAAACATAATGAATTCACAAACCTGTATTACAATAGTGTACTCATTGTAATATTTCAGGAGATCGTTTTTCACAAGTTTTAGTTTATGCATATTTAAAATGTGTGAATATTTGCTTTAATATTTGCATTTTCTTGTCAAGTAAAATGACTAATATTCATTGACATGTTGAGTAAAATTTAATAAAATTAATAAATATGACGATGAAATATTGACTAAATTTAAAGGATATTTGTGTCAGAAGACAAAAACCGTTTTGTTATACTATCAACATATCAATGGCATAAAATGTTCTTAACACGATAACAATACTGTTTATCGCAATTATTTCTGGGACAATATATCATCCAACAAAAGTAGAGACCTATATGTAACTGTGTGTCTATGAGCCACAAATAAGCACCAGTGCAAGTGACAATAACCTGGATACCTTCTTGTGCACATGCACCAATGATGCAAGACCTTCCATCAAAATCACGAATTTATGGATAGTGCAGTATTTGTAATACACACGACTAGCATATAGCCTTCTTTTCCTGGAACATTTATGGAAATGTGATGCAGTTGTATATTAGATTGCAGTGTAACTGGAAAAACCCCCAAAAAGACCTTTTCTGCTCAATATATTTTTGAAAACTGTAGGTATTAATCTGAGCGACTCTGAAAAGGGCCAAATTGTGATGGCTAGACGACTATATCAGGGCATCTCCAATATGGCAGGTCTTGTGGGGTTTTCCTGGTATGCAGTGGTTATTAACTACCAAAAGTGGTCAAAGGAAGGACAATCGTTGAATCGGTGACAGGGACGTGGGGAGCAACAGCACAAACAGTGCATCGCAGCTTGTTGTGTATGGGGCTGTGTAGCAGTCAGAGGGTCCATGTTGACTCCCATCCACTGTCAAAATTGCCTACCAATGGGAAAGTGAGTATCACAACTGGACTATGGAGCAATGGAAGAATGTGGCCTGGTCTGATGAATCATGTTTTCTTTTATGTCATGTGGGTGGCCAGGCATGTATGCAAGACTTACCTGGGGAAGAGGTAGAATGGAGCAATGGAAGAATGTGGCCTGGTCTGATGAATCACGTTTTCTTTTATGTCATGTGGGTGGCCAGGCATGTATGCAAGACTTACCTGGGGAAGAGGTAGCACTAGGACGCACTATGGAATGATTAAAATTGTTCAGGAAAAGTTTGAGTAACATGACAAAAGTGTTGACTTGGCCTCCAAATTCCCCAGATCAAGCAAGTCCAATCCATGGAGGCCCCACCTTGGTGCCAGATACCACAGCACACCTTAATAGATTTTGTGGAGTCCATGCCTTGAAGGTTCAGAGCAGTTTTGCCAGCACAAGGGGGACCTACACAATATTACGCAGGTGGTTTTAATGTTATGGCTGATTGGTGTATATACATACGTTCATATATACACACACTCAGGTCCATAAGGATCTGACAATTTTCATAATTTTTCTTCTGTACACCACCACAATGGATTTGAAATAATCAAGATTCATACCTCACCCCTCAGACATGAACAATGACTGCAATGTTTCGAGACACCCACACCCACACTGGTGATAAGACAAAGATTTAGCACAAAGTCACAGCTGCCCTGCTAGGACACTAATTTATTTTATGGCCTTATTTACTTTACTGGGCCTCAGCCATTAAATAATTGATTTAGAATTACTATTTAATTTAGAATCTACTTTAGGCATTTAATACACACCTGCCACGAATTTTCCACAGCATAAATGCTTTTAGTGGCATTTGTTTGGTTCTCTACAAATAGGTCAAATTATGTTCTCTCGTCAATTAGTCAATTTTCTTTGTACTGTTCAATTAGTAATAGGAACTGAAAAAGCCCATTCCCAGTCTTTATGATATTTAGTTGGTTGGTGTTCAACTAAACACTAGCACAACTCAAATATTAAGGGGGGATCGGGGACAGGTCCTTCCTGAAATTTACAGGATTGTCACTGACCAAATATCAAGGTTTACAAAGGTCACTGTATCTTAATGGCAGATCCTGGCGAGGAAATGTAGTACCTTTTACGTAATGTAACCTTTCATAATATGTCAGAGCACTAATAATCCAGAACAGCAGTGCGGAAACAGACTGGAACGCTGGTCATGCATTTACTGGCTTGTCTTATTAAAGCAGGTCTACTCCATACACCGTATGGTGCAAGCAGGGACAGGAATAGAAAGAGCAGCAGTGAAGAAGACAAAGAGACATTTGTCTCTCACTCTTTTGTCTTAACAGATATAAAAGGGCTGAGGACTACACCAAAGAACGTTTGAAAGCATCCTGCAGCAGGCTTCTCTGATAATTTTCAAAGCATTGTTCTGGACCACAGTCATCCAGGTTATTTTGGATATCTTTTAGTAGTAGGTGAAGATGACTGGACTTATCTTACAATTCTGAAATCTCCAGAATTAACACAAGTTCTACCACAAATTATAGGACAAGTACACACAGGGGCCATCATTACAGGATAGTGCATAAACTCTGAATAACTCCTGAAAAAATACAGTGTGGAATTTGACTGTCTTAAGCTTAAGGACTGCTAATGGGTTCCACAAACCTGGCTACTGTAAGTGACATAAAATACAGTCAATTAAAAAAAAAGACCTCACCATTAACCATAAACGAGACCAGTAAACATCAAATCATATAAACCACTGCTTGTTGCCATGTTTAAAAATGCACCAGTAATTACCACATACCCACATACATAAATCATTCTCACCCAGGAAAATGGCACTCAGCTGAAAGGAGTGCTGAGTGCTGGAGTAGACTGCTGAAAATCAGCACAACAAGATATGAAGATATGCCTTCCTATCATTGAAGATATGCATTCATATCATTGAAGATATGCCTCTGGTGGCTAGGAGCCATGACTAATGCACATTGCATTCAGGTGAAATGATCTGTGGTCAGTTTGGCACACACTACACCTCAGCACGCTAACTGATCCACAGAGAATACAGCACCAAACCATTTAGTTGATGAGACGGGTACAACACCAGGACATTGAAAATACCTTTGCTTGTGCTCTTTGCGTACCATTGATTTTTGTTCTAAACTACAGATAACACTACAGTTAATATGCAACTAATGTCTCTACACCTGATGACTCATTTGTTTTTCTAATTCTTTCAATTGTTAGGTTTACCTTTCACTGTTGAAATGAGTTCTAGTCACCCTTAATTCTTCACACATCATCAGTTTCAAGAACTTCATTATGCAATACTTGAGAGCACTTGAAAACAGTACAGTTTAATTGGTTACAAAAATAAAATCCACAGATTTGTTTTAGTCATCAAAGCAAACATGCAGACAAAACTAAAATTTATCTAAATTCACCTACATGAGTCTCTTGTGTTTCCTGTGTTTTGAGATGCATCATTACACAGATTAAATTAGAACTGATGGATAAACTGGTCATAAATTAAGAGTATATGTTTAAGAGTAGTTATTGACTGCTTATATATTTAGACAATGTAACTGGAATTTAATCGTATCGGGGAACCATCATGATGGAAGTAACTTGTTTCAATTAAATGTATTCACCGCCATCTGCTGACAGAAAAGTGCTACTGCAGGAATAAAGATAACCATCCTGAAAAGGTGGATAACAAAATTGTCCTCCAAAAACTAGACTATTATGTAAAATTGTGATGAAATTTTTTACTGCTGCTGAGCCTTTTTGAGCTTATGTTTTTTCTCCAAAAGAGCCATTCAAACATTGATAACATTTTGTCTTATAAACATGGGGGAATAAATTATTACTAAAAATATCCATCTCCTGTATTTCTCAGCTCTTTTTGAACCATAGCAAACCATCCTACACCCATGCTGCCTACTTTAATGTTCAATGGTATGGGGCCAGCAAAAAAAAAAAAAAAAAACACCAAACAAAATTTTTAGGTGAAAAAGAACCAGGACTGAGTAAGACAGTGGGCTGGAGTTATGATCTTTTTGCACGGATGCGTGACTTTGGGACTCTTACCAGCTGTTATTATTTGCACAGTCCATGGTTTTTTGACCATTAATGCCTGGTAAGCTCTCCAGACGCCTGCTAAGGTCATCTTCCCCTCTGAAAAGAGCCGCCGAAGATCCACAAATCACTGTAGGTAAGAATATGGGAAAGACGCTGCATGTTCACGCAGTTTAATACACAACTGTATGCGGAGCAATGTTTAATATTTTTAAAAAATTAGCAGTCAGTATCACGGCGCTTGTCTTTTATAACATGAAACTATTGGCCTCGGTTTGAACACCTAAATATCATAAAGAAATTGTGCCACCATGATATATCTTGATCAGTGTATTTTAAGTAAATAATTAAAGTTACATCCATGTGCTGCTGAACGTGGACAGAGACTGTACAGTGGATTCATTGACTCTGTTATTAAACTGGACATATAACAGATGCAATAATAAAATGAAGAGCATTTCCACTAACCAGAAACACCACTGTCCCAATCATCTGCCACCGTTCGTACATGCCAGCCCAGATGAACACTAACGCTGCTGTCAGTTTAAGGCTCAAAAACAAAATACTTGTCATAGATGACACGTAAGTAATATTGTACCATCTATAATGATAAAACTATCATTAAATACTGCCAAGGAAATAACGGGTCCTACCTTCGTATAATCTACGCTGTCCTGTTGAAAGTAAGGTCAGCTTAAATAACTTCAATAACATTCAGCTACCGGTACTTATTAACTCCAGTGTAGTGACTCAGCTAACCGGGCTAGACAGCACACAGTATACACGACATATACCGCTTCAAAATGCTTTTTATTTTTATTTTAGATGTGTGTATATATTATAACAAAAGACAAACAACGTAGTAGCAGACACTTTAACCCGCCACAGTTGAACACTGCGTCGTACAAGACGTCCAATACAAGCTGGGTGTTCTTAACCTCTTTTAAATTGAACTCTAATATCATGTGCACAAACACAGAGAAGAAACTTACAAACCCGGAAGTGTTCGTGAGGGGTTTTTTCTTCTTCTTCTTCGTTGGTTCGTGATGGCGGTTGGCAAATTAACTAGAAGGCGCATTTCTGCCACCTAGTGAACTGGAGATTGGAGCACAACTTGCTTGACAAGAAAACTTCTATTAAATCCTATTTACTAATCGTATAGCATTCAAACATCTAAATCATTTCCTATGAATTATATAATCTGTTTCATCTCCTAATATGTCCTTGAGTGAATGGTTGCTTTCTGCCCATTCTTTGAGCGCTTGTAATAATTGCAATCTTTCTCTACTCTATGCTGTACAATCTCGCAATACGTTACTGTTTCTAGGTGTCCACACTTTTCACACGCAACCGTTTCATGTGTCCCTATTGTGTAATAAACATTTCATTTAGTCTTCTATGATCAGTTTGCAATCTAGTCATTGTCACATCATTTTTTCCCCTGTTATTAATCGTTCTTCTTTCCAGCCCTACATTTCCTTATACATATGGCTTCCTCTTATTTCCATTTCCCATACTCTCTGCCAATTCTTTTTTGTTATTCTTCTTTACTTTAGTTAAAACCAGTCCCATAGTCTCCGCTTTACTCATCTTTACCATGATATTAATATCAGGATCTTGCAATGTCTCCTTGGCCAGTTTATCTGCTTCCTCATTCCCTTTTACTCCAACATGTGCTGGGACCCCCAAAAAGCTAACCCAAATTACAAATTTCTTAAATTATATAAACTTTGTAGAATTTCATATAAAATGTCTTGTCTTGCTGAAGATATTGCACTCACTAAACTTACTAGTGCTGATTGTGAATCAGGACCTATCACATAACTTTCAGGCTATTTATCCACCCACTGTAATGCCAGGGATAAAGCTATCAATTCTGTCATAAATACAGATACAGTATATGTCTAACATCAGTCTATCCGATGTTATTCCAGATTTTGGGTCTTTTGAGCCATCTTTATATATTTGAGTCATTTTATTATGTGATTTATGAACGATTATGTTCAATGGCATATTTTGTTCCTTAATGTGTATCTCTTTATGTAAATATAATCCATATTCATATTCCCAACAGTTTTCCAGTACCTTTTTAACTGGATGATGTTCTTCAAGCCTTTTTTACATCCATCTATCCATCCATCTTCTACCGCTTACTCCTTTTCAGGGTCAGGGGGAACCTGGAGCATATCCCAGGAAGCATTGGGCACAAGGCAGGGTACACCCTGGACAGGGTGCCAATTCATTGCATACCCTTTTACACTGATCCAATATCTCATTCTTACATTTTTTCTAAAAACCTCTAGAGGCATTTCCCCCATCTCCACTTTAATTGATGACACTGGGGATGTTCTAAGTGCTCCACAGCTTATCCTTAAAGCTTCAGTTTGAGCTACTTCAATCCTTTTAAGCCCTGTTGCGTTTGCCGAACTGTATATCACAGTTACTAGATGAATCATGATCTAATCAGAATTCTATCAAAGCAAAGAAAAATGTAAATAAATGAAATGATGTAACGCAGAAACGGTAAGACTATGTACTTATTGCATTTTACGAGGGAAATAACAATTGTTCCCATTGTGCATCGCGAAGACTGCCATGGAATCACTTCCTCCATTTTTAGTCAGTTTCTATGATTGGAGATATTTATGGGTGGGGAACTCTTCCTCTGGGACAGAGCAGTTGGCAACACTGGGTTGTGATTGAAGCCAGGATGGACAGATATGGCGTAGAGTCTGGAAGTGACTCGAATATGGAGGAAGAGTTAGATGGTGGGGAAAATGGAAGAAATAAAAATAGCATGTGGACTTCAGTAGAAAAATGCAAAAGAAGGAAAGATTGGCGGTACAGAAATGACAGGTACAGAGAGAAGATATCCTGTCTATAAGAAGAAAAGAGGATTATAAAGTATTGATGAAGTTTATATCAGAAGTACTAAGTAATGTAAATCCTTTAAAATTGACAAAACATTCAAAGAAATGATTGGAAACATTGAAAGTGCTAATATGTTGTGAGATGATGTGAGATCCTATTATTTAAATATAGCAAACAACAAAAGGCAGCTTTAGGGATTAAGACCTTATTAGGACAAAAAGTAACATGTAATGTTATGGGGGAAAAGAAATAGATTAGAGGAGTAATCACAGTAATACCTACTAATGTTTCTGTCGATACAATTAAGAAAAGCTTGTCAGGAACAAAAGTGATGGATGCGAGGAGGATGAAATTTACTCAAAACAATGAGGAGATGGATCACTGATACATTTTGATGAGGAAAAAAATTCCAGATAGAGTATTTTTAGGAGTAATAAGTTACACAGTTTGACCATATAGTTCGCCCCCATTGATATGTTCCAAGTGCCAGAAATATGTTCATGTGGCAACAGAGTGTATAGAGGAAAACAACGATGTATGTGTGTGTGTGTGTGGGGGGGGGTATGGAAAGTGTCAGCGAGGTACCAAGCCAAAATTCTGCAATTGTTGGGGAGAACATAGCATAGGAAATAGAGAATGTGAAGTAAGGAAAAAATTATGATAAGGTTTAAATTGTTAAGATATCAGAAGGATTAATATATGTCAAAGCAATGAAACAAGTTCAGGTTACAGAAAAGAAAGAAGTAGAGAAGATCGATGCAGTCCTGAGGATGAGTAACGAATGAATGAAACAAGAAATGGCTAATGAAAATAATATCTTAGTGGATAAGTTGGCATTCATTACTTTTATTGCGGAAGAAGTGAACTGCTCGGCCCAAACTGTGAGTAGAACAGAAAAAATTTAAAAAACTAAAAACGCAAATTATTAATACCCAGACTGTATGTGGAGGCTCATAATGGTGTTCATAATCTTGAATTGGAATGCAATAAGCTTAATATTAAATGGGCAAAAATTCAAAAAAATGTTATATTATCATTTCAAGACTAAACCTCTTATAATAAATGGAGGGGGAGTAGTAACTTTTATTAAAGAAGGAGGTACAGGGAGGTGTGTGTGAATGAGGAATTTGAATCTGTAGAGGTTGAAGTAAGAGCTGGAAATTAGAATATACGGGTAATACATTTTTAGCCTGAATGATGATGTTGGTCTCAAAACATGTGTAAATGTCATTTCACGCTTGCCCTGCTTCACATCCTGTCACACCGCTTATGGTGCTTCCTCACCGCTGTTGCCCCAGGTGTGACTGTGGATTTTCTTAGGCCTACACGGCATGCGAGTACAAGCTCGCGCAAGAAGTTTGACAAATGTTCATTGTAACAGAAGACTTTGTTTTGAATGTCCAGAAGATATTGTCGCTCATACAAATGTTTCCCATTCACATCACTCTCTCCATAAACATGCATTCATTGATTCAACTATGCATCATATCAAAGAGTGCTTGAAGATAATGTGAGGCCATCTGACCTTTCAACAGGATAATGATCCTAAGCACACTAGCAAATCCACTAAGGAGTGGCTCAAAAAGAAAAAATGGAGGGTCATGGAATGGCCTAGACAAAGCCCAGATTTGAATCCCATTGAAATGTTGTGGGGGGATTTAAAATGTGCAGTACATGCAAGAAAACCCTCAAACATCTTGCAACTGAAAGAATATTGTATGGAAGTGTGGTTCCTGCAAATTGCCTACAAGAAGTTATTTCTGCTAAAGGGGGCAATACTAGCTTCTGAGGCCAAGGGTGTACTTACTTTTTCCATAGATGAATATCACATCTATTAATATTTTTGTTGACTAAATTATTGAAAAATCTCATTTTCCTTGTGGTTGTGTTCAAGTATATCAACTTCATTAATAGGCACTGTTTCAAAGATGATCAAATGTTAGCTTGTTCAAATAAGTAAAAAAAAGCCAACAATTTCCATGGGGTGAACTTGTTTTTTTTTCATATGACTGTTTTCGTGTCTCATGGGGACACTTTACATTTGAAGTTCCAGTATTTAACAGACAAGGTAATAACATATATCCATTGTGGTTGGGTGATTTTAGGTAATTTTTGTCCGCCTCTTTAATATTAATAAATAAATGAACTCATCCCAGTCAGTAAATAATACCCAATAATGGATCCTCTTTTCATATAACCACTGTTGTTTGCTATTCCTTATTAGCTTTCATTATATTTTCATAATATAGTCTTGAAGAGAATTTAAAATGAAGAACAAAGAAGCACATAGATGGGACAAATAATGGTGATCAGTGATTGTTCAATGGGAGTATAGGCTCATAAATGCTCCAGTTCAGTCCTACTGACCCAATGGTGGTCAGTCAACTGAACCTGCTCTCTCAACTCATATAACCAGCAGCTGTTATGTGAGCTGGAGAGCCATATCAAATCAGTCACAAGGTTTGTCGCTAGACTCTTTTTTGAAATAAAGTCATTAAAGGGGTCTAAAATGTAATAAAGTCTTGTGATAATGTCTCCAACAGTCCATTGTGGAGTTTTTTGTGATTGTTATGGCCAAAAATGCTGAATATTGCTGCGGCTTTTTTCAAAATTTGTGATACGATTTGCAGAGATTTTTTAAAAAGCTTTTTTGAGGAAAACTATTTGAATTGGTGAAATTGCAGTTGTAAGAAATTGCTTTGCACAGTCTTTTACAGTGATGTTTGTTGGTAAATGAGACCTTTTAGCTCATGTACTCATGTTCAACACGTGAATAAAAGAGGGATTTGGTGCCAAATACTGCAGAGTTTGCTTGATTTTGCGTTAATTGCTGCCGTCACAAAATTGCAAAATCCTGGAAGGACTGATTCTCTACCACACTCTAACTCACTGAACTAAGCATCATGAGAAATGTGTTCTTACCCTTAGTTGGGAGATGTAGTCTTAAAACTGAACAGCATAATCTCAAGGGATTTTTTATTAATATTATTCAACACCTTTCAGTAACCATATTATATTAAGTAATGTACAACAGAAAATTGTGAAACAGTCCAAATACTTATGGACCAGACTGCCTGGAAGGTTTTTTCGCTACTCCTCCTACAAATATTGTCCAAATTTCACCAAATTTCGCTCACAACATCTTTAGTCCAATCTGCACAAAATTTTGTTGAATGGAATTTTGATTTTTGAAACAGTTTGCTTGTAACAAGCCAACAAATCTAGCAGTAGTCACCAATCAGGAAGTTTGTACATTGTCATGAAACTTGGTATATGTCTTCAGGACTATCACCTCAGGCTATGCAGCAAATTTCATATCAGCACCACCTAGAGGTCAAAAGTTGACATAAAAATGATGTAGAAAATTTTGAATCTAATCAGTGTTTTTGTTACTCCTCCTTCAAATTACACCCAAAAACATAAAATTTGAATCATATTATCTTAAGATCTGTCTGCATAAAATTTATCAGATGGATTTTGATATTGAAAACCGTTCACCCACAATGTGCCCACAAAGACAAAATACAGGTTCCTAAGTCATATTTCTGAAATGCATTTACACATCAGCAAAAAAACTTGTCATGTAGAGGAGCATAGAGCAGAGTTTTCGTTAGTAAGTAATGTTGTGGTTAAAAATATAATAACATAAACACGAGGGAAACCTAGTATGAGTAATATGTAAATTTTATTAAGGATCAGCGGGGAGATGTGTGGTTTGGTGGCGAGTGCTCAGATCCAAATCCCGCCCTTCCGATGGAGGAAGGAGGGAAAAATTGCAGACACCTAGACACACAGAAACAGTATTAGATAAATAGCAGCAGAATTATATAAATAGTATTAGGTGGA
>JAOUWY010000043.1:7267911-7278997 GCA_025728095.1 Prietella phreatophila
TCAGTTGGGATAAATTCTATTTATGTTTCTCTCTGTTTATATCTGTTTCTCTCTGTTTATTCTGTTTCTATTTCTGTGAAGCTGCTTTGAGACAATGGCTATTGTAAAAAGCGCTATACAAATATAATTGAATTGAACTGAAGAGGTTTCTTCTTTTGAATATCTTGAAGTTTTATCATAGCCACACTGTAGATCTGATCAGATCTGGCATGTTCCAAATCATGCCTTAAGATCATCTAGTGCTAGCTTTCTCCATATTCCACATATGTACCAAATATCTGAAACACTTTTCCATTAAACATGTATCAGGCTCCATCTATCTCTGATTTCGAAAAACAGCTGCACATATTTTTTTCATTTTAGCTTTTAACTAGCTTTTTTTTTTAATTTGTCTTACTTCTTTGTTACTTTTACACTACATTATATTATTTTAATTATATTTAAATTAGAATGATATTTAATTATTATTCTTTTAATAGATTTTCTTTATTATTTTTTTAAATGAATGAAATGTTTTATAATAATAATAATAATAATAATAATAATAATAATAATAATAATAATAATTATTATTATTATTATTATTAAACCCTCTTAAGAGGAATTCATTATATTGGAACAGTGATCAATTTACAGTCAGTTGGGTTTTCAGAATATGTCCCCTATCTTTTGTTTGGCAATAGTACAGTATCTGTGGTAAAGGGATGATGCTTCCACCACCATGCTTCACCGTCAGTATGGTGTCCTTTAGGCAATAAATGGTTTTGCTTTTGAGTGAAAAACTAAATGTGAAAAGAGACATAAAAAAAGATCCGGCATGAATTATCTTGGTTTAATTTATTATTATTATAATTTTTTACATCAAAAAACCTGTCATATTAACACAGGTGTTACGACCCAGTCTAGGTTAGGTCGCGCAGAGTAACCAGCTCACAATTCAAAGGAAATGATCTCTAAATAAGGGAAGCCAGGAATGACAAACACCAACAGGTTTCAACCAAAGTTGTGGTATATTGTAAAATAGACAAGTGTATATACAGTACAATTGTACATAGAACACAACACCAAGTGTATCTTCAGGGTGGGCAAAGGCCAAAATAATAAACAAAAGAATTATTTGTTTAGAGAGCTAATTTACCAAAATGCAAAAATACAAGTGTACTTTCCTAACTCCCTAATCCTGACCCGACTCCCAAAAGAAATGGCATCCACACCCCTACTGCTAGTAAACCGAGTGAAACATATATACAGTGGTGAATATATTACACATAAACAGGTACAGGGATAACCAAACTCACAGTCAGAACCAGGCAAAAGTCAGAACCAGAAGAGCAGTCAGAACAAAGAATACTATAACCACAAGGTTAAGCAACACAAGCCAAACACAATCTCCTAACAACAAATCACAGGTCACCATCTACAACATCCTCCCCTCGCTCTTGTCCTCTTCCTCTTTAAATATGCTCGCCATTCAGTGATGTCATCATGGGAGGCGGGAACAAGGCAGGCTAGGACAGACAGGAAACTCTGGGATTGAGTTCAGACCTGCACACAAAACACACAATACTCACACAAGAGTTCGTCCGTTGATATCGATGAAGACCGAAGTTTAAATTTCTGCATCCATTATGGAGAACACAAACTGGAACTCGACTTGCGTGTGAATTGGATTAAAGTGAGGAAGACTTGAGCAGCATCGGCCTTACTCTCGCTTCCAGGTGACCACCATGAACCAGTGGCAAGACTGAGTCAAGACGACTGAAGATGGCCCCATGGACACACACACACACACACACACACACACACACACACACACACAAAAGGCTTCCCATCCCAAAGATTAGCAGGTTGCAACATTGGTTTTTCTGAGCGTGAAAATGAACAATACAAAAAAAAACTGAATGGGTTTGCTCAATTCAGCATGAGCTCACGCAGGACAGCAGGAGTCGGATTTCATTTATCACGTGATGAAAGTGAGGTGAGCTGACTGACAGGAAGAGTGTACAAGCTAACTGATAAGATGGCAGTGGAAGATTTGGATTAATATAAGCAAGTTTGTTATTTGTACTGTTTTGTTGTTGTTGTGTTTTTCATTAAGAATAATAACAAACCCACCATTAAAGCAGCTGCAGCCCCAAATTGCACAAAAAAAATTGCACACCTGTGGTGATTCTCAAGTGGAAGGTGGAGGAGCACAAGGTCTCTAACATCCACGAGCTCTGTGATGTCATCATAGAGGAGTGGAAGAGGACTCCAGTGGCAACCTGTAAAGATCTGGTAAACTCCATACCCAAGAAGGTTAAGGCACCGCTGGAAAATAATGGTGGCCACACAAAATATTGACACTTTGGGCCAAATTTGGACATTTTCACTTAGGGGTGTACTCACATTTGTTGCCAGCGGTTTAGACATTACAGTGAGGGAAAAAAGTATTTGATCCCTTGCTGATTTTGTACGTTTGCCCACTAACAAAGAAATATTCAGTCTATAATTTTAATGGTAGGTTTATTTGAACAGTGAGAGACAGAATAACAACATTCAGAAAAAAAAAACAGAAAAACGCATGTCAAAAATGTTATAAATTGATTTGCATTTTAATGAGGGAAATAAGTATTTGACCCCTCTGCAAAACATTAGTACTTGGTAATGACTTAGTAATTACTTTTAATTTTCAATGCCCTGGCTGAGGGAAGGAGGTTCTCACTCAAGTACTATTGACGGTACATGGCCCCGTCCATCGTCCCTTTGATGCGGTGAAGTTGTCCTGTCCTCTTAGCAGAAAAACACCTCCAAAGCATAATGTTTCCAGCTCCATGTTTGATGGTGGGGATGGTGTTCTTGGGGTCATAGGCAGCATTCCTGCTCCTCCAAACACGGCGAGTTGAGTTGATGCCAAAGAGCTCCATTTTGGTCTCATCTGACCACAACACTTTCACCCGGTTTTCCTCTGGTGGTCATTGTTGACATGCGTTTTCTGGATTTTTTTTGTTGTTATTCTGTCTCTCACTGTTCAAATAAATCTACCATTAAAACTATAGACTGATCATTTCTTTGTCAGTGGGCAAGCGTGCAAAATCAGCAGGGATCAAATACTTTTTTCCCCTCACTGTAATGGCTGCGTGTTGAGTTATTTTGACGGGACAGCAAATTTACACTGTTATACATGCTGTACACTCACTACTTTACATTGTAGCAAATGTAATTCCTTCACCACCACCATATTTCACAGATGAGCTTTGGAACATGAGTCTTTCTTCACACTTTGACCAGTACTTTTGTGGCTCTTTCTTTGCAAAATCCAATCTGACCTTCTGATTCTTACTGCTCATGAGTAGTTTACATCTTGTGACATGGCCTTTTTCTGCACTTGAAGTCTTCATAGAACGGTGGATGGTGATACCTTCACCCTTGCCCTGTGAAGGTTGTTGGTGATGTGATGTTTTGGATTTTCTTCACAGCTCTCACATTAGGCTATGCCTAATGTTTGTGCAATGGCTCTGATTGATTTTCCTTCTTTTCTCTGCATCAAAATGGCTTGATTTTCTCCCATAAGCAGCTCTCTTCATGTTGGTTTATCCTTATTAACAACAAATGCAATATTTCAGGTGAAATCTAGGGCTCACACCAAGAGTAGACATTCAGAGCTCTTAAATGAATAAACAATCAATTTATCAGCACACACCTGGGCAGCAAGAAACACCTATCAGTGACGTGTTGCAATATTTTTCATCACTTGAAAAAATGGGTGGGTTCCAACAACAGGTGGTATGTTCTAAGTTGTTTAACACATATAGATGTAAAAATGAAGAAATGAAAGCTGAAATTCTGATTTATCGTCTCATATTCATCTTTTGACCTCAAACCCAGATGTCTTTCCATGTATAGTTAGAAAATTAAAGTAGAATTGCCTTTACTGTTCTAATACTTTTGGAGGGAACTGTAGCTAGTTATAGTAGTAAGTGCTATCACTGCCTTTGTATCATGAGCTAGCTTCCAAGAAATTTGTAAGTTTACTATATTTACCACAACGGTTTACCCTTTCCATAAAAAGTAAGTCATATACAGATTTTTTTAAATCTTTGAATCCTTGATGGTGGTTGTCTAAATGGCCTAAAGGCAGGGCTGGCCCTGAATAGCAGAATCTAGACCCAGAAAGACACATCATATATAATAAGCTTGAAATGTATTAAGTCTGTCTAGTCATTGGGGTGAATCTCAGTAACAGTAAAATGATGTAGGTGATGTTCACTCCTCTAATTACACCCCTTCACACTGCAGCAATGGTCCAGACTGAAATACTTAAGCAAACAAAGCCAAGTAAAGCCCCACTCAGCCCTTGAGATGAGCAGCAGATGGTCTGGGGAATTTATAAACAAAGAGATGCACATCTATTATATCAAAACCATTTTACATTTTATTTGGACCTCTGGTATCTCTCATCGCTCTTCCAACATGACAGTAATTATAGCCATCAAGGTGTTCCCTTGGAAACATCAGCCAAGAACTTTGCAGAACTGCTTAATCTCAGTGCACCCCACTGACATCATCTTGTAGTTTATTTTTAAAAGTGGCTGAAGAATGTAATAGCTGTAATGGCAGATGGACCAGATTTATATAGACATCTGCCACACTGATTAAGCCATATATCAACTTAACCACTGCTAAGAGAGCTCTCATGCAAATAAGATAAAATATTGCCTAGTTTAGGGCATACACAATATCAAAAGTCTGTAAACTGTCATATATGCCTAGATTCTAACTGTAATTCTAGCTCTCTCTTCATCTTAGGTTTTTACCATTTGGGGGAATTATTATGTCTGATCAAAATACAATAAATGTCAGTGCAGCGGTTTTGATAAATTAAAAAAACAGGGAGGAGCTAATACTATGTTTTATATATCAGTACTAAAATGCAAGTTAATATTGAATGTGTGACCAGCAAGTGTTATTGCATAAAAATATCAACAGTATTATATAAAATGGTTGGAATGTTGAGCTTTTGCTCATTGGTGAAATATATCAGTTTAAAGGTCCTACTGGAAAATGCTGTCACTATTTTCCTTCTGATTGTAAAACATTAATTAGTGGAACATAGATTAATAAAATTCACATAATTTGGCATCAGCCATTACTACCCTATTTGAACAGGCAGATTAATATGAATTATATCATGATTTTCCATAGTATAAATATGCTCCTTAACAATTACCTTGACTCAAATATTCATTTGAAGGGAAACATGTTTAATATACTGAATATGTAAAGCTTATAGATGGAAGTAGACATGGAAAACAGTCAGCAATGGCACCAACAGTTAAAGTTGAACTGTGATTTAAAAAAAAACAAAAAAACAGCAGCACTGTGTGTCACAACATCACTGTCTGAGCATGTGCATAACCTTTTTGCATGTCAAATGTGGCTTAGAGGGACAGATACATTTACTTATTTCTCAAATGTGGTCAAAAGGCATCTCAGATCTCCTGAAGTGGTTTGAGCAATTGGATTTTAATCCATTGCCATTCTGCAAAATGTTGGTTTGCCATGGCTATTCAGTTTAGAATTTCAAAATGTCAAACTGTAATCGATGTAAAAATACGGCTTTTTGGTCAACCTGCCACACATATTTTTTATTAATATAGAAGATATAAGAGCCCAGTTAGTAAATGTCTATAGTGGAAACAAAAATTATGATGCTGACTGATGTCTTCAATTAAAAATAATGTAGTACATGCCTAGTATAAGTAATAAGCCTATGTCATAAAATTATGTTTTATGCCTAGGAATATAGTATTCAGACTGAACAGTTCACATAAAGAAATACAATATGAGGTGCACTATTTGAGTTGAGACTAAATCCCATCAGGACTGGGATCCCATAAGATGCAACAAGAAAGACGCACAAGAGGGAGATATTTACAAAAATGTTATGTGAGTATGATGGCCAATAGATATGTAGAAAATTTTCTATATATCTGAGTGGATGCCAGTCAGTAGTAGAAGAACTGATGGCACAAATGTTTTATTTAATCATATATAGCATGATCTATCATCAACCAATTTTGCAATATTAATAATGTTACCATAAAATACATACAGTATCTCACAAAAGTAAGTACACCTCTCACATTTTTGTAAATATTTGATTATATCTTTTTGTGTGACAACACTGAAGAAATGACACTGTTAGAAAAAAAACAAAAACAAAAAAGCCCGGCTAGCTCAGTCAGTAGAGCATGAGACTCTTAATCTCAGGGTCATGGGTAATTGTTAGATTTCACCCTACAAGAATCTACCATTTACGCCTTTTTGATCTCCGTCATGCCTTTCAGCCTGTTTTACCATTAACTTCTAGTAACTTTTAGTTACTTTTAGTTCTGTGTTGCTATGAGCTAAAAAGTGTTTTTTTCTGCAGAGTCAGGCCAGCTTGAAGAGACCGAAATGAACACACACACTGACAGATATGAGCGTGTTCAAAAAAGAGACTTTCCGATTTATTCATTCAAAACAGGAGTATTTATACACATTGTACACGTTGATAACAGCAGTGCGGGGATGGTTTCTACTGATCCAGGTGTCATACAGATTTAGACAAAACACACAGCACATAGTCATGATACGAAATAAGTCCCATGTCATGTTGACACAGAAGTACATAATAATATAATCAAGGATAGCAGTTGATCAGCTTATTCAGGAGGTAACTAAATGATTACATTCATCATATATTTGAGAGCAGTTCATAATATAAGAGGCTACATAATATAACATATAAGATGATAAAAGAATTTCCTTTCAGACACTTTGCTATAATGTAAAGTAGTGAGTGTACAGCTTGTGTAACAGTGTAAATTTGCTGTCCCCTCAAAATAATTCAACACACTGTCATTAATGTCTAAACCGCTGGCAATAAAAGTGAGTATACCCCTAAGTGAAAATGTCCAAATTAGGCCCATTTAGCCATTTTCCCTTCCCGGTGTCATGTGACTTGTTAGTGTTGCAAGGTCTCAGGTGTGAATGGGGAGCAAGTGTGTTAAATTTGGTGTCATTGTTCTCATCGTCCTCATACTGGGCACTGGAATTTCAACATTGCACCTCATGGCAAAGAACTCTTTGAGGATCTGGAAAAAAATAATTGTTGCTCTTCATAAAGATGGCCTAGGCAATAAGAAGATTGCCAAGACCCTGACACTAAGCAGCAGCACGGTGGCCAAGACCATACAGTTAATTTGAGGGGACAGCAAATTCCACTGTTACACAAGATGTACACTCACTACTTTACATTGTAGTAAAGTGTCATTTCTTCAGTGTTGTCACATGAAAAGATATAATCAAATATTCATAAAAATGTGAGTGGTGTACTCACTTTTGTGAGATACTGTATGTGACAGTCATTAGAAATGTTTAGCAGAAATGGTCATTAGAAATGGTCATTAGAAATGTTTAGCAGAAATGTTTAGCAGAAATGTTTAGCAGAAATGTTCAGTAGAAATGTTAGCAGAAATGTTCAGTAGAAATATTAGCAGAAATGGCCAGTAGAAATGTTTAATAAAAATGGTCAGTAGAAATGTTTAGCAGAAATGTTTAGCAAAAATGTTTAGCAGAAACGCTCAGCAGAAATGTTCTGTAGAAATGTTCATCAGAAGTGTTCAGCAGAAATGTTCAATAAAAATGAAACTTGAAAAAAAAAATAAATAAAATAAAACTAAAAATTTCATGACACGATAAAAAGTTAATACTGTCATTCCAATAAGTAGGAAATTGATTCCCTATCCTGAATTATTTATCAGTAAATACATGGAGTTCCAGTTAAAATGTTAATAGCTTTGTTTAAATACTGCTTTACAATTTGTTAGATATGACCATTTTTGTGCTACCTAATTTTAGGTGCAGTGTATGCATCTGTGACATATGGTGTAGGTGTAGGTTTAGCTAACACCATCTTCTTGCTAATATTAGTCTGTTTTTGCCTAATAGAACTGGTTAGTTAGTCAGTCAGGTTTTTTTCTCACTTAAAGCAAAGAGCATTTATTCCTTACCAAAACCAAAGTTAGCTGTAGCCGATTATGTGCGGCAAATTTTAGCAGTTAAAATAGTTTAATTAAAATCTAATATCATTAAAATTACATTTTAACTCACTGCTAGAACCATTGAAGGGTTTGCGAAGACAAACATATCTAACATTAGACATCCAATGTAACGTCTTTGAAGACAGTGAAGTACACGTTCTAGAAAGAACTTGTTTAATTAAAACTGGATGGTAACTATCACTGAGCAGTGGCGGAGGTCTGCAACACTGCCTACAATGCCATCATGATCTGTTTACTCCAGTGTTTTCATTACAGTTCACATCTCACTTGTGTCATGGCTCATGATGATATATGTGTGAATCACACAATGTGGTTAAATGGTAGAGATTTCCCATCATAAGGTTGACCCGAGGAAGTTTCTTGAATGTGGCAAAATGTCTTCACGACTGAATAATAAGTCCAGTTTCAAAGACTCTCTACTAAGACAAGTTTATTGCCTTACTTTTTTGCTTAAGAGTTTTATGTATTTATGTATTTTTCTGGGGTGGCACTGTAAGGCAGTGGGTAGCATGGTCCATGGTTCAATTTTGAGCTCAAGTTACTGTCTGCGTGGCATTTCACATGGGGTGTATTTCAATACCACGATCACAAAGAAGGGACTTGTGTCCTTGGGAAGTACATTCTTGGCAAGTAACCTTGCAAGAACAAAACTTCCAAGGAGTTTGAAATGTGTTGCATACTTACTATTACACAGTTTCTTTACTCAGGTTGAATTGTACAAAGGTGTTTTGAATTTCCTGGATAACTTTTATACATTAAAAAGATCACAAAGCAAATGGGAGCATGTTAGCAAAAGGCAGAGCTTTCAGTTCTGTGTAAACATGATGGTCAATACAGTATGCACATTTAAATAAAGACTACTGTAAGCCATACAAGTCAAAAAAAACTATGCATCCTCAGCCAGTGCCAAATTTATCACTAGCTTAGTTAACAAATGAGGCTAATATTTCTAATTGGTGTCTCCTCATTATGAAATGTTGGAATCAACTTTTATATTATGCCATTTATACCAAATATACAAAGATTTGACAATTACAGTGCTGTGAAAACATATGTGCCCCATCATGATTTCTTTTGTTTTAGTGTATATCTAATGTTAAATAGTTTAGCTCTTCAAACAAAAATACAACATTAAACAAAAGCAACTTGAGTAAACACACAATACACTTTCTATTTTTTATTTATTTATTTATTTTATTGAAGCAAAAAAAAGTTATCCAACACCTATCACCCATGTGAAAAACTAATGGCCCCCTTAAACTTGTGTTTTATAAAAACTTAATAACTTCACCAAGCACTTCCAATAACTGGAGAGCAGTCTTTCACTTTTGTTCTAGGACTAGAACTTACTACTATCCTTTGGATCATTGCCTTGCTGCATAATCAATCCAATTACGCTTGAGTTTCAACTTACAGACTGAAGTCCGGACATTCTCTTTTAGGATTTCTGGTAGAGAGCAGAATTCATGTTTCCCTCAATTATTGCAAGTTGCACAGGCCCTGAAGCAGCAAAGCATCCCCACACCATCACACTACCACCACCATGCTTGTCCATAGGTATGATGTTCTTTTTGTAGAATTCTGTGTTTGGTTTACACCAGACATTACGGGACCCTGGTATTCCAAACAGTTCCACTTTCAACTCATCAGTCCATTCTCCCAAAAGGTTTGAGGATCATCAAGGTGTGTTTTTTGCTAAATTTAGTTAGGGTTAGCAGCGGTTTTCATCTCACCACTGTTCCATGGATGCCATTTTTATCCAGTGTCTTTATGATAGTGGAGTCATGGACAGTGACGTTTTTTGATGCAAGAGAGGCTTGTAGTTCCTTTGATGTTGTCCTTGGATTTTTTTGTGACTTCCTGGATGAGTTGTTACTGTGCTGTTGGAGGAATTTTGGAAGGTTGGCTACTTCTGTCAAGGTTCATTACTGTGTCGAGTTTTTCCATTTGGAGATAATGGTTCTCACTGTGGTGATTGGGAGTCCCAGAGCCTTTGAAATAGCTTTGTAACCCTTCCTAGATTTATGTATTTCAGTCACCTTTTTCCTCATCATTTCTGGAATTTCATTCTGGAATTTTCATTTGGCATAGTTACAGGGTAAGATCTTTTAACTAAGATAACTTTATGCTGTTGCAAAAGTACTATTTAAGTGTTGATTTGATTGAAAAGGGTTTTCAGTAATTGGGCCTGGTTGCATCTAGTCCAGCTGAACCCCATTATGGATGCAGTTTCATAGATTGGAAATTAGTAACTATGGGGGAAAATACATTTTCACATAGGCCCATTTGGTATTGGATATATTTTTTTGCTTCAATAAACAAAAACAATTTCTAAAACAATTTAATATGAGATATACACACATGTTCCCCCAATGTCTCTATATGGGTTTCCTGCTATTTTCCTTCCACAAAACTTGCAAAGTAGGTCAATTGTCTGTGTTCAAATTTCCCCTAGGTGTGTATTGGTCTTTGGGTGCATAAGGTTTTTGGTTTGGTTGGTTTTGGTAAGTGTGTGGGTGTGTGTTGCTGTATGATGAACTGGTGTCCTATCCAGTGTGTATTCTTGCCTTGCACCCATTGTTCCCACAACCCTGACCAAAGCAAGAGAATTCACCCTACATGGGATGTCAGTCCATTTCAGGGCATCGTTCACACATAAACTCGCACATTGTACACATACAAACTCCAAATTCCTACCAAGGAACAGATTAACGCAGCTAATCTGCATGTTGTTGGACAGTGGGAGGAAACCTCACAAACATGGGGAGAACATTTGCTTGTATTTTCTCATTTGTAAGTCGCTTTGGATAAAAGCATCTGCTAAATTTATAAATGTAAATTTAAACATGCAAAATCTCACAGACAGGATTGAGCCAGGGACCCTGGAGCTGTGAGGAGGCAATGATACCCACTGTGCCACTTTTTTATATATATACACACACACACACACACACACACACACACACACACACACACACACACACACACACACACACACA
>JAOUWY010000043.1:7390224-7406017 GCA_025728095.1 Prietella phreatophila
CCATTTTGGTCTCATCTGACCACAACACTTTCACCCAGTTTTCCTCTGGTGGTCAGATGAGACCAAAATGGAGCTCTCTGGCATCAACTCAACAAGTGAAAATGTGATACAAGTGCACAGGTGTGTTTCAGCAGGTCTTTGGTTATGATTTGATAATTGGAATATCAAAGCTGGAGACTTTATACTGATCATATACTGACTTCCTCACAGCAGCCCTACTTTCTGTGTGCTTCTGTGGCCAAGTTTTGCAAAACCTAACACGCTCAAAGCATAAAATACATCAGGTTCTGAAAAAGGCTGGATTTCACCAAAGTAAACATTTTTCATTTCAAAGATGAAAAATTCATCCAGTAAAACGTTTTTCAGATGTTAACATACAGTACTTTGACACCTCTGTTTTAAGAAACATAAATATATTTCACAGGAACAATGTGGAAATGTTTTTTATTTATTTTTTACTCTTCCTTAGGTTATATTCCTACAAAGATCATGTTCAGAAAGGAATCAATTTAACAAACACATGGTACAAATAGTCACTTGCATGTAGATGACCGAAAACCTTACTGGCTAAATGTTGATTTCCTCACAGAGTGAATGTCATGATCATGTTGTTGGATAGTTATTTGCTATAGTGAAATGGACATAAATCTAATCAATTCAGTTTGTAATCAGATACAGACTGTCCTGTGTTGTTTTCTCCCTTTTTACTTTTGGGGGGAAGCAGATTTTAAAATGCTAGAACTCCACTTGTGGCCTCAGTAGTGATACTCGGGATCACCTGGATACATTCCTGCTTTGCTTGAATTTGTGTGTTTTCCTGTGGAATGTTGTTCAAGAATTGTGATGTGTAATGCTGGTATGCTTTTTTCTATGCTCCACCATCCCCCCTCATGTTTAGGCTGTTAACAAGCTAGCCGAGATAATGAACAAGAAGGATGTGGTGCGCGGCGTTCACCGTGCAGACGACGGCACTCTGAGAAGGAAGGAGAAGGAAAACAGGAAGTTGCAGCTGGAGCTGCGCTCCGAGCGAGAGAAGCTCAACAGTACCATCATCAAATACCAGAAAGAGATCAGTGACATGCAGGCTGTAAGTAAAAATGCCTCTGAACCTAAATGCATATATGTATATGCAAACCTTCACAATAACTGAAACAACCTGCACTAACATAAACTAGCATTATTAAATATTATCCAAGACTCTGTTTCCTGTGCTACAGTGTGTCCAGTTGAATTTTGAATTAATTTAAATACTGGTGGTTTTGTGTGTCTGTTCCTGTTATAGATGATAACGGATGAGTCGCAGATGCGTGTGGAGCTGCAGATGGCTTTGGACAGTAAGGACAGTGATATCGAGCGTCTGCGCTGCCAGCTAACTTCACTTAGCATCCATTCCTTAGACACAACTAGCATCAGCAGTATGGGCAATGAGCAGGACACTGATGAGCCTTACCCAGGTACCAACAAACACACACACACACACACACACACACACACACACACACACAAACACATATTAAAGGCTCATGATTCACAATTCCCTCCCCCCTTTTCTCTCACCTCCATGGTCCTCTAGCTTTTTCTCTGTGATTTTCCATCATATATTTTCTGCCTTGCCACACTGAATCTCTGATTATGATGTGTTTCTGTTTCTTCCTTTTTTAAAACTGACACCTTCTCTACCCCTTCTCTTGTCCCCATGATCGCACGGTAGTGCGCATCACACAAACACAATCCTCAGAGTCCGTGTCGTTCACATACCAGCGAAGCTCCAAGCGGGTGTGTATTGACACCCGGCCAAGCCTCATGTGCCCCCTCTTCCCTTCTGAGCCTGAAGAAGAGAACGATGAGGAAGAGAGGGGTCAGCCTCAGGTGGCTTTTTTTTGTGAGAGGCCAGCAAATGTTGAGGCTGCAGGTGACCCTGCATGGAGATGTGCACGTGTGCATACACACATAAAATGTTTTTATGATTGCACTGCAAGTCCAGTCACCTTGACTAACAACCACTAGTATGGGGGTATGGGAACAGATTTGTGTCAAAGTATTGTACGTAATTAACGCTATATATTTGCAGTTGGAAGTTTGCATACCCCTTGCAGAATCTGCAAAATTTTAATACTTTTTTTCAAAATAAGAGGGATCATAAAAATCCCATGTTATTTTTTATTTAGTACTGTCCTGCATAAGCTATTTCACTTAACAGATATTTAAATATAGTCCACAAGACAAGATAAAAGCTGATGATTTTTTTTTATTACCCCGTTCAACAGTGTACATACCCATGATTCTTAATACTATGTTCCGTTTCTGTTTTTTTTTTTGGTTTCGTTATAGTTGTTCTTGAGTCCCTTAGGTCCTGAGCAGTTAAACTGCCCACTATTCTTAAGAAAAATCCTGCACATTATTTGCTTTTCCAGCATTTTCTGTATATATGAGCGCTTTCCAGCAGCGCCTATATGATGTTGATATCCATCTTTTCACACTGAGGATGATTGAGGGACTCATACGCAACTATTACATAAAGTGCAAACATTCACTTATGCTCAAGAAGGTAACACGATACATTAAAGGCCAGAGGGGTGTAAACTTTTGAACATGGTGATCAGTGTGAATTGTTATTCATTTGTTTAAAGATCTTTTTTTTTTCGCTAATTAAGGTATTTACATGTCTCCCAGAGGACAAAATACTTTTTTTAATCATGTGTTTGGAGGAGAAACAAAAATATTGTTCTAGAAAAGTACAATATGCTAATATGCCAGAAGATTCTGTTTACCATGTTAGGTATTTGGATAAAACAGAGCATCAAACTAGCAGGACATTACTAACTTGAAATACCTTGCTCCACATAATTTTTTTATGCCTTGTTTGAAATCTTGTGAGATAGTGCATTGTTTAATAGTTTTATTATTGAGCTATGAGATAGATAAGATATTAGATTTTAACCCTCTCATCTATTATCATGACTAGCAATTATGACATTTGGGGCAAATCTTATCCCATAAACCGGAGATTCAAAATGACCTGGCTGACTGAAAACCTTCACGTGTGTTTCTAACACTATTTGTGATTGAGTGTCAGTTCAAACTCTTTGTTACTGCTTCCTGTTATGATTAATAAACACATCATTTTTCCTGTGTACCACAGATGCTAGTCTGGAGGGCTGGCTGTCACTTCCAAGCAAGAACGCCAAGAGGTTTGGCTGGGATAAGAAGGTGAAACAAGTCATAAACATCTTAACTATACCCTTATTTATATCCTCTGTACCTCTCTGAGTATTTGTTACGTCTTCTGTGTTCTGTAGTACGTGGTGATGAGCAGCAAGAAGATCCTGTTCTATGACTCAGAGGAAGACCGTGATCAGGCCAAACCATTCATGATACTGGACATCAAGTGAGTCTACACACATCTCCTTCACATGAAATGAAATAGAAAATAAATACCATATCCATGATCAATATGTTTATAGAAATATTATTCATTTCTTTATTAGCGCAGTAAGTTATGGTAATAGTAAAATGTAATGTACACAAGATCTATATCAAATAAAAACACGATCACATGAATCATAATGTGATTTTTATCGAGTGAGTATTTTGGGTATGGTCAATAGATATGATTGTGATATAGCTTGTGAATAGTCTGACTGAAAGTTGATGACTTCTTTTTCATCACTGATTTTTCATTTAGGGTAGTTTACTTTTTAATTCAATTCAATTTTATTTGTATAGCGCTTTTTACAATAGCATTGTCTCAAAGCAGCTTTACAGAAATAGAAACAAATTAAACAGAGAGAAACATAAATAGAATTTATCCCAATTTGTTTTTAAAGACAAATGTTTTTTTTCCCCTTGAATTATTTTTTTTTAACAAAACTGTAATTTCCAGTAGTTTCTTCACCCCCTTCATGTGTTTAATGTGAACTTGTATCTCACTTATACTGATTTTGCTTACTATGACCAAATCTGACATTCTGTGACTCACATATGGTGTTTTAAATTGATGTGAGTACCAAATATTGGGTTATTTAATCTTTTTCCTTATGTCTTTTCTCAGTAAACTCTTTCATGTACGACCTGTGACTCAAACAGATGTATACCGTGCAGATATTAGAGAGATCCCTCGCATTTTCCAGGTATTGTGTGACATTTTCTGTTCTACTTGTTTGTATTGTTTTTCAGTAATGCATCATCTCTTTTAAAAGTGAACAATGACCTGTTACTTGCTGATGACCATTTAGGTTTTTCTGGATTTGTTGCATTTCTGTTACAACCTTTTTTGTTCAGTGTGTCAGTGGGAATCAAACATTGTAACAACCGTAGCTTTTAATGCCAGCTTGAACCAGATTTTGCCCGCAGAACTGTTGTGTGTGAAAATCCCAGGAGATCAGTTTCTGAAATATTCTGGCCCCAATAACCATAACACGGTCAAAGATCACACACCCCAAACCCCCTCAATTCTGATGTTTGATGTGAACATTAACTGAAGCTCTTGACCTATATCTGCACTATTTTATATATCGCTCTGATGCCACATGATTGGCTGATTGGATAATTGCATGAATGAGCAGGTGTACTGGTGTTCCTGATAAATCAGTTGTTAAGTGTATGTTTTTACAGTTTCTACAGTATGTATGCCTGATTGTATGTATGTATACATTTGATTGACATCCTTTTCTGTCTCTCTTTCTCTCATCTCTTGTCCCTTTCTGCTTAGATCCTCTATGCCAACGAGGGTGAGAGTAAGAATCAGGAAGCAGCCGTGGAGCTTTCAGTGACCGAGAGATCAGCGTACATCCCTCACAAAGGTCATGAGCTTGTGCCCACACTCTACCACTTCCCCTCCAACTGTGAGGCCTGTGCTCGACCCCTCTGGAATGTCTTCAAACCCCCTCCAGCTGTGGAGTGCCGTCGCTGCCATGTCAAATGCCACAAAGACCACCTAGACCTCAAGGAGGAAGTGCTTGCACCCTGCAAAGGTCAGGAGGCTGTGCTGGCTGTACACTGTTATTTAGAAAGATTGAATCAGTCATACTACATACATGGATGTACATAGTGCGAAAGAAAATGTGTAAATTGTTTGATCAGGTAGTGCAGGATGTGCAGAGAGTATACAAATACATAATGCAGAATTATATTAGGGTAGCTTGTTACACAGTGATGTGAGCAGTAAAAGATTGAGTAGATTGATAAACATTGTTAGTGCATGTATGTGTCCAGAAATTTCTGCCAAGTTGCATTACAGACCATACATATGCGGGTGTAATGTTGGCCAGGTAAGCTAGTGTTGGCCAGCTTTGATACTGTCGAGCCTAAGAGAGCAGGGTGAACAGTTCATGAGTAGGTTGGTGCACTGGACACTTTTCACATCTGTTGAAGAGCTATCCTGTCTGTGACACGGCACACTCAGCACACTGTGATGCAGCATGTCAGGATTTTGCTTGTTCCTCTCTTCTCTATACTTTTCAGCCTCAGGGCAAAGAGGTGGGCCTTTTTAGTGATGTGTAATATGTTCTGGGACCAAGAAAGGTTGTGTGAAATGTGTACCACCAGGAATTTGAAGCTGCTGATCATTTCAACGTCTTTGCTGCTGACATTGAGTATATGGTGCATGATTTCCTGAAGTTGACCACCATCCACTTCATCTTGCTGATGTTGCTGAAGAGGTCATGTACTTTGCTCCTGTCCTCTAGCTATCTCACCTCCTCTTTGTAGGCCATCTCTTAACTTTTGGTGATTAGAACCACCACTGGGGGTCATCAGCACACCTGACAAATAAGGTTGTTTGGGTGTTTGGCCATGCAGTCATGTGTCAGCAGCAACTCATTAAAGCAATTAGAACCTTAGAACCTTAACCTGTGTTAATGATGGTCAGGTGGGACATTTCCAGGGGTGAAGACTGTCTGCATAACTGAGGGTGAATGGTTTGGTCTGGATGCATGTGATGAATATCCAGTTTGGCTGAAGTAGAGTTATTTATGTGTGTCATGAAAAGCTTTTCAAAGTATTATTACTCATGTGAGTGTTATTGGACGGTAGTCTTTTAAATCTGAAACTGTAGAGGACTTCGGAACAGGGATTATGATGGTTTGTTGATTTGAAACATGAAGCTGCTTTGGCTTGGGCAAGTGAGGGGTTAAAGATATCCATCAGGACGTCTGAACTGGTATGCACATTCTCTGAGTACATGGCCTGGTATGTTTCTGGGCCAGCAGCCTTACATGGTTTGACCCTCTGCAGAGTTCTCATTACACATGCTGCTGTCAACAGATAGTGACTGTTCACTTCTGTTCTTCTGTCCATAGGTGACTTTTGCAAACTTGACCCCATAGATAAGGCCACATCCGGCTGCTCTGAGAGCTTCAGGCCTTTATCAGAAAGTGCACTTCTGCATTCATGAGGGTTTCTCATTGGCACATATGTTGATGGGTTTAGTGTAGACAACATCGCTCACACATGCATGTGATAAAAGGGGTACAGTCCTCTAGGTCAACATGGTGTCTGTGCATGGCAGCTTCCTTGCAAGCAGCCACGTGCAAACAGTCCTAGAGCATAGGGACAGCCTCACTGGGCCATACTATCATGTTAACCAGTTGAGACATTTTATGATGTAACTAACATGGAACTAGGTCTGTATGATGGAACTAGCATTGAGTATTGAATTATTATCATAATGTCTGAGGTGGGAACAGGGAGTGGCTTGTATGTTTCATAGCTGCTTGAGTAGACATAGTGCAGTGTCTTTGTTCTCTTATGGAAAGGAAACGGAGACATGCTATTACAATTTTGTCAGAGTAGCTTGCAATTTAGCATGTATGTAGGTGAAAACAGCATTGATGAACTGCACCGTGACGTCTCTGAGTAAATAACATGGGTGTCTTTTTATCTTAAGTGTTTGATCAAAACAGTGACTGTTCAACAAGTAAGAGTTTTTCACCAACCTTTGGTTTTCCCTGACTGAGTTTCTGTCAGGAAATCAAGCTAAGTTGGTCATGTCGTTATTTAGACATGACTTTTGTGAAGGTCAGAATGCAACAGTTCTTCAACTGTTTTTATGAGATTAGTCTCCATCTAAGTAGATCCATTTATTGCCGAGGGAATTCACGTTGGCAAGAAACAGTGATTTGAAATAACTCCTGTTATTTGTCATTTGCAGTGAACTATGATACAGCTAAAGAGCTGCTGCTGCTGGCCAGTTCCTCAACTGAGCAGCAGAAATGGATCAGTCGTCTTCTGAAGAGAATCCCACGCAAACCCCATACTCAGACTGTGGCAGCCCCTATTGAGCCTCCAGTGGTGTCACCGCTGCCCTCGCCCCGTCTCTCTCCAAGAAACTCACCCAAACTCACCTCCAAAGGAGCTATCAGAGTGCACAGCAGAGGCCCACCACCCTCTACCAAGCCCAGGTGAGTCTTCTGTCTACATTAGATGTCCCATTGTGCCAAGCCTGTCTTGTGTATGGCATCACACTTGTAAAACCTGTGTTAAAATACCCAATATAGCTAAACTTCATCTACATAATTAGCAATAATGAACGGTTCATATTTACAAAGATTTTAAAACACATAATTTCTTTCATATTTCTGTGTACATTTATTATTTGTTTGCCCATATTAAGTTATTTATTACTGTAATTACTATTGGACCTCCATAAATATGTATTGTTTTTGCTGTGCAAGTATTGCCTCAAAGCCACTCTGTTGCTAAATGATTGTCAAAGAGCAGGTTTTACTCATAGAAATAATAACATTAAATGATAATTATAGTAATTGATCAAGAATTTGAAGCTATGAAGTCACTTGTTCTTTCCTCAATTGAGTGGTACTCTTTCCATTTTTTATAGCTATGATGTTTTCATGAATTCTTTTATGTTCACACGACCAGTTTCATGTTTATGAACAATCTACAGGGTATTTTTTTCTTTAACTGCTTGATAGTTTAGGGAAGTTTTTAATTTTTCCACAAGCAACAGGCCAAAATAACACCCAGGAGCATAGAGATCAGTGTTCATTGTCCTTGGAGATCATGCTTGCATATAGTAGTAAGAAATCCTTTTCTTTATTAATTACCCATTAAATTGTGTCTGATCTTCATTTCATAGTCTTTCATAATTATGGACAAGTTTGGCCCATATTTATTAAAGTATACAGAATAATGTACAAAGGAATTTGATTCACAAAACTGTCCTGTAACAACGACACCATTGCTGATTTGATAATGAATAATATGAATCAGCTGTAGTTGCAGGGATGTAAAATCATTCCGCTAATCCATTATTTACATGTCAGATGCACACGACATGCCCTAGTTTACACTTATAGACATCTAATTTGCATAAAACATGCCTTAATGTATGCAGGTGATGCAACAGTAAGCCAATAAACTGAAAGAATTCAGATAAACTACCAGATTTAAGTAAAGAAGTAAATGGAGAGAAGGTAAAGTCATATTTCATAGAAATGTTTCACAGAGCTGGAATTTTAGACCATTTCTCTATTTTGTCAGTATTTATGTTGTGCATGTCTTGTTGCATTGTCCTTTTTTTTAAAAAAAAAGGAATAATTATTTGTACACATAATCTTCATGGTTCATAATGCCTAGCACTTGGTGTTATTTGATATGTAACAAACAGCAGATATGTAACATTATGGCCTAAATCAGAGGTGCACTGCTTTCTTCCTGGACATGTATCATCTGACCGAATATTACTTCCTAATTTCATGCATCTGCTTAATAACGCTTGACTGGTTGCTTCACTTTCTCACACACACAAACACACACACAAACACACACACACACACACACACACACACACACAATGTGGCAGATCTTCTTCATCTCACCTTCTTAAATTTAGCATCCAATATTTACCTTCTAATGTAGAGTGATATTTTCTCTAAATTCCAAATGTGCAAATGTCAAGTAACAAGATCTACAAAAGGGAATCCGAGAGAGACATCTAGCAGGTTTGCAGGTAGAGAATGAACTAGGACTAATTACAATCGATTCAGTTAATGCTCACTATGGGGTGTTGGTATTTAGAGCACTGATCATGGAGGAACAAAATTGTTTTTTATGAAAGTTTGTGTTATTTAGAACTAAATTGTTAAAGCTGGAGAATTTTGGATATTTTTTGTTTACACTTAAACTGAGCATTCGTAATAAAACAGATGTCAGTGATCCATAAGTCATTGTGATCTTATGTGTTAGTTATTTAACTACATTTACACAGAAAAATCTATTTTTTATGTTTTGCCTTGATATTCAATCACCAAAATGTGTATATACATTCAACTTGGAACACATTCCTACAAACTACTAATGCAGCAAACAATCTAAACTATTGTAAACAATTTTGGCAAAATTTAAGTGCCAAATGAATCACTCTTTGTGCCGCACAACTCCTTATAGCTCTGGCCCCATGCTCCGAATCATTCTCCACTGACCCCTGACCTTTCACCTTCACCCCGTGGTGCTGTGTATGTGCGTGGACAGTAAGTATGCCGTGCACTGCAGCGCCACCTGGCTGTTTGTTTGTCTACGTTGCCTTAACAGATGCAGTGGAAAAACTTCATTCACTAACATCACCTGCCAGCACTGGGCTGACCAGTCTTAATCACATCTGTATTTCTTCAAACTAAACACCAGTCCTAACAACCTTAGGTCTTAATTTATTCTATCAAGGACTAAGCTTATTTCTGCAAACACATTTAGAGGTACTAGACTAGGCAACAGTTTTTTTTTTCCATTTCATTAAAAAAATGACCTTCATTGAAAAACCGACCAACACAGCAAAAACATTAGAGCATTAGATCTCTTGAAAAAGGCTTGCAGCTAAAACTGCTGAAGTCAGTGAGGAAATAAAATTACAACAAATTGTTTAATGCAACACCGTTCAGCAGCACATAGCAAATTATATAATGCAAGATACATGATGGAGCCTTTCCATAACCCAAGTGCACTCCTGTTCCAGCATAATAGAGTTTGACCTGAAGGCCTGGGGTTGGGCTCTTCGTGATGATGATGATGATGATGATTATGATGATGATGATGATGATATGTTTGACTTCTGAAGATGTGGGAGACTGCAGGGTAACCACTGTGTGTTGTTCACAATGTGTTGCCGTACATTGTAGCTTAAAGCTTGGTGTGTTTGTTCAAAAGGTTTTCCTGTGGTGTATTCAATGGCAATTAATGGCATGGCTCATATATTGGACATATCAAAGGGATAAACCAGTGCATTGTAACATAATGTCTATCTATTTCTCGATGGCCATGTACCATGAGAAAAGTAAGGATGAGAAGAAAGAAAAACTTTTTACTCAAAATTCACAAAGGAACTCTAGGGGCAGTCGTTGGGGTGTCACTGATCATTTGCGTGGCATAAGTTTGTAGGTCTAAGTAATTCATTCTTTCAGAAAAATATGCAGTCTGATCAAACATGAATATTACAAAATGTTAAGAAAAATGTGAATAATTATAGACGCATTTTACCTTATTGCTCCAGTAATGAACAGTTAAATGTCACACATACAGCTTTACATTTGTACTTCCAATTTGCAGTACATAGGTGTGTATGATATGTAAAATATTATCGACTTACTTCCACAACTGCCCTTAGACTTCCATTATAACTGAATGTCAGTTAAACAGACTTCGGGCTGTTTAATTGAGTACAGTGAAATATGTGGAAATTCTGTCTATTGTAATCACATACCATACAGTATATGATACATATATGGTTTATAGAGATCTGGAATATTCCTTTAATGTGTTTTAGTGTTACCTTTTGGAAATTTGGTTGTAGCAGAGCAAATGTGATGCCTTGTGTTGTGTGTGTGTGTGTGTGTGTGTGTGTGTGTGTGTGTGCATTTGATGCATGACTCCGCTACATTAATTTCCAGGCTGCACTGTTTTCATACAGCATGCTATGGTTGTTACTATTCATAAACCACATGCTAAACAAATTCCTTCTGCTTCTGCTTTCACAGCTAGCCTTAATGGATACTGGATTGCACTCAGTTTCATGTAGCAGATGCTGCAGCACAACAGACAATACAGAAAACAAAGGACGTGAAAACAAGGACGTATTGTAGACACACTGCCAATCAACACTCTGTAAATTAGCAGACCTGAAGATGTGCCTTTATACTAAACATTTTACAGCAATAATGTTACAGTGTGAAAATGCATGAAAGTATGAAAATGTTATGTTTGGTTATACAGTATGGCTGCTTGTGTGTGTGGGTGTATGGATAATTAGCCCTATGACACAATGGATTTGTATATTCAATGACGATCTATTTCTGTAAGGGAAACGCTCATGCAGTGCATTGCAAACACTACATTTTTACTGTATTTAATGCTTCAGAAAGAGCTGGACTGTGGTACATATTGAAAGAAAGAAAAAATTGGCAAAACATTTTGAGTTTTGTTTTAAAGATGCACTCCACTGCACAGGTTTACTTCAAGTGTTGCAAGCCTGGTCAGTTCATAACTCTGGAAGTACCCATAGTACAAAGCAGAATATGCAGTGCTGGTCTAAATGATTTTCTTTAACCATGATGTATGCAGTAGAACGAACTGACTAAATACTTTATCAGAAGACAGAATTGAATAGAAAAAAATGGTGAAATTAATAACATACATACATGCATGCATACACACACACACACACACACACACACACACACACACGTTTAGAACAAATACATAAGAACTACATTAGTGTAGATCACAGGTATTCAGTTAATATTTGTGAAGGTCCAGTTTCACTTACAAATGTGGTTATGTTTTGTTTTGCACCGGTGTATCACATTAACACATTCACATCTCTTTGGGACTTTGTCTTTAAATTATCCTTAAATAATCTGGATTTGTTTTTTGTTTTTTTCCATTTCACTTATCAGACTAAATTGGATAAATAAAAAGATGACTGATGACTTTCCATCGTCAGTAATAGACATAAACACATGTGATTGGATAAACTGCAACAGAGGATCTGCTACAGAAGCTGAACTGGTTCAGGATTAGAAAACTGGAGTTGTTGTTTTTTAACATACACTGTATATTTTCACTTGGGTCTGCTAAAATACTTTTCTGGATCGACTTACGAACTGCAGTCCGCCAGTTTTAAAACAGACCCTGATTTTAAAACTGTAGGTTTAAATATGGTAAATGTGACTAACATTCAATTAATTATATTCTGCTCAAAAATAGTTTAATATGAGGAATTTTAAAAAGCACTGTTTCAAATTGCTTCTAGATCTGTAATAATTGAATTGAACTGAAAGAGGTAAATAAGCCATTCTGGAGTGATGTGAAGTGGCCCGACACAAAGCAGGGTTATTGTTACCACCCTGAAGTAGATTATTTTCTTATGTCCCAAAGGGATTTTCCCCCCTATAATACCACAGCAATTTTCCACCAATTACACCATATTAATCTTAGTAATATTATCATATATTAAGTTAGCTTATTAATAAATGACATGTCATGTATATTAACCATTTATAGTTACATTTAATATTGTGGAACATCTGTGATCCAAGTTAGTGTTATCACTTATACAGTATTATAATACAAAAAAACGCATCTTGTCATTACAAGAGAAACTGAGAATCCTCTGGCTGACACCCATGAATCTTTCCAGAAATGTTATATAAATATATCCTCATAAAAACAATTCATATCAACAATTATATGGTTTTCTTGGCTAAATAACAACAGTTTTTTTAATCATCTGTTTCTTATGAGCATTAGATTATATGGAACATGACCCAAACAAGTCCCTGTGTATGAGTTCTTAGTACAGGAACGATAAGAGGTACTGTTATAGGAATCAACACTCGTGAAATTAAAAGTGTTGTGGTATAAATCGCATTTAACAGCCTAACCTAATCAGTCATGATTCAGGACAATCAGCACGTCAGATTGGGCAGCACAGTGGAGTATTTTTTATATTTTAAGATTTCAGAACTGCTCAATCCATGTTAAATTTGGACTTGTGTTTCTCACATGTGACAAATACAACATACCTACAAAAGGACAATGTTATTTGAATTCTTTCCTTACAAAGTTTCAAAACCTGCAAATGCAAATTGCAATCTTCAGAGAGAAAAACACTAATAAATACATGGTATGTATTGTGCAAATATCAGTGCCATTTATCCCACTTATGAACGAAAAACATTTACAGTTATTAACAAAACCCATCAGCAAATTCCCCCCACCCCCCAAATTCCAAAATAGCACCATTTCCATCTGACCTTTTCATGCTTTGAGTGCAAACAGGTGCAGTTCTATACTGAGACTTCGGAACATTACTTCCCTCCCTTCTGCCTCGCTCAGAGAGAGATGAGGAGAAAGAATGGTAAACTTATTATGAAAGTGTAGCTGCTGTTTATATGTTATGAGTCAAAACAAGCAAAGTGAGTTTTGAAAAGATGCGAAGTCCATACTATAAGGAACTACTATATATATTTTTAAGATCAAATAGGTTCAAATAGTTACAAAGTAATCAAACGTTTGTTCTCCTGTCTGTTTTAGGCTAAAAGTTCTGAATCTAAATCATCTGTCTTGGCAGTTTACAATGGAAAATCACAATCAGGGAAAAATCAGTATCAAACTAGTCGACTTCATGTATTACAGCTTCAGTATCACTTTTTCTTGCAACATTGAGGGACATCTGTCTAGGTTTTTGGTCATTTTAATTAAAAGTTTTAATAAAAAAAAATAATAATAATAATAATAATAATAATAATAATTAATGACCTGCGATGGTTTGGCACCTCATCCAGGGTGTCCCCTGCTTTGTACCCGAGTTCCCTGGGATGGACTCCAGGCTCCCCGTGACCCTGTGTAGGTAGGATTAGCAGTACAGAAAATGGATGGATTGATGAATTGATCATGAATGCCATATATTAATGTACAAATTAAACAACATCTAGCCCTGACTGCCCTCACGCTCAACCCAAGCAGTTGAACAATTAAAGGATTTTTTGCACAGTTCTGAACAGTGCAGGGGCGCACAGTGCCTTAGTGGTTAGCTCGTTCGCCTCACACCTCCAGGGTCCGGGGTTGAGTTTGCATGTTCTCCTCGTGCTGCGGGGGTTTCATCCGGGTACTCCGGTTTCCTCCTCCAGTCCAAAGACATGCATGGTAGGCTGATTGGAGTGTCTAAATTGTCCACTGTGTATGAATGGGTGTGTGAGTGTGTATGTGATTGTGCCCTGCAATGGATTGGCACACTGTCCAGGGTGTACCCCACCTTGTGCCCGATGCTTCCTGGGATAGGCTCCAGGTTCCCCGTGATCCTAAAGAAGGAATAAGCGGTTAAAGATGGATGGATGGATGGATGGATGAACAGTGCACCATCTCTACAGCATAGTGAGGTGAAGGTTTGCATGGATTTCAGAGTTCAGAAGCTTGTTTTTACCAGTTGGTGGTGGTGCCAGATTTTCATTCAAAGACTACAGCATGTCCTACAGCACAGAAATGCCACTAGTTGTTAATAAACCAAAAAATCCAGCCTGGATGACTTCCATATCAATGTGTATAATTCCTATGTACTCTTCATTTATACATATTTATTTTGTAATGAAATTTTAAGTTGACTTTTTTTGGTTGAAACTTCATTCATTGAAATTTTGGACCATTTTCACGTTGGTTATTATTTTCCTACATTACCCAAAATGCACACTACTGATAGTGGTGCACCTAAACAGAGAGATGCAGTGGTGCCTTAGTGCTTTATCCTGTCCAGCTTTCTAACCTCCTCATTTGCTTCTAAAGCTTCAGCTTTCCCACTAATACCTCCATCATGAAAGTACAGCACCATCCAACAAATTATCTCCACAAAATACAGACCAAATATTTCACTATAAATATTTTAAGGTTGCACTTTAACCTGCAGAAGGGCAAGAAAGACCTTTACATGTTCATATGTATATTTTAGTGTTTTCAAAATGAGAGAGAGAGAGAGAGAGAATATGGGTGTGTGAGAGATTTACAGCAACTCTATTAAAGCTAGCCAGTCCCCTGGGGAGGACACTTATGAAAATGAAAACATGCCCTGAGTCCTGTCTCTGTTTTCTGCCCAGTCCTGAGGAATGGGCAGAAAACACTCTTGTGACTTTAACTGAGTTGCCCTGTAATTCTGCTCCTTCAACCTCCTTCATCTCTCATTCCATCATGTTTTCCCTTCTTTGGTAGTCTAATACCTTTCCTGCCATTGTGTACTGGACTTGAGCACAGTTTTACTTTGGCAGTGTGCATCTCTCTCTCTCTCTCTCTCTCTCTCTGTCACACACACACACACACACACACACACACACACACAAACACACAGAGATGACTGATGGGGGTTAAACAAAGCTGTAATGTAGCATGGCTTAGTGCTTCGCTTACAAACACACTCCATCACTTACTAATGAGACTTCATTACTACGAGCACGACACCTCCTGAGCTCAAATTTCACAAACCTTCATGCTTCTGTAATATGCTTATATTCTTCAAATAATGTACAGTAAATATAGTGTTTCGTTGAAAGTCCGAATTGGGTGTCTGCAGGGTGTGAGTGTCTTCCACTTTCTTGGATGTTTTATGAGAATTTTAGGCTCACTCACATAATCGGCTATACGAGCTTCGTCAAACCTATATATTCAACCCCGATCAACAATTACACCCACAAACATCACAAATCTTGGCCATTTTGCTATGGAAATAATTGTCTTTCACACTGACTCACTCACTTTCTCTCTCTCTCTCTCTCTCTCTCTCTCTCTCTCTCTCTCTCTC
>JAOUWY010000043.1:7406106-7417044 GCA_025728095.1 Prietella phreatophila
TGTGTGTGTGTGTGTGTGTGTGTGTGTGTGTGTGTGTGTGTGTGTGTGTGTGTGTGTGTGTGTGTGTGTGTGTATCAATATCAGGTGCTTTGGCGCTTAATTGTGCCAAAACAAACATCTGATGGAACGTCAAATGACAGCAAGAGATATTTTGTAATGTATGGACATTACAAGAATGGAAGTATAATGCATGTATTTGCATCAAGTAGTTGTATCGCGTGGCATCCAGGCCACCTCTTTATCTTCTGCTGCTTTGTGTCCGGTTCAACTATGTGCTTTATGGGCACATCAATAGCCTTTATGTGAAGCCCAGGCAGCACTGATTTTTTTCACAGACAAACTGTGATCTGGATTAAATGAAACAAAACAGCTTTCTGTATCGTGCTTGTGGATTTAATACTAAAGCAGATGGATAGCCTGTGATTAAACAGACACTTGATTTCTAGTGTGATAATCCTGTATTTGGTCATTGGCTTTATTTGGTATGCCAGGAAAATAATAGACTCAATGAGGAGGCAAAAGTGAGCATTTCAATGAATAATATTTAATGTGTTGGTGTTTACATCAGTAAACATGATTAACATTAAATAAAAACAAATACTAATCGCTTCACATCTAGGTTGCTCTTACCATTAACAACAATTTCTTTGTCCAGGTTTTTTTTTTCTTTTGTTTGAAGTTAGTAAGACAAAAAGCTTGTCATGTTACAGAGAAACCACAAAATCCTCCATCTTGAAGACTTTTTTAAGTCAGAGAAATTAAAGATACAGATTTACCTCTGACTGTTAAAAAGTGCTGACACTGGAGATTTATTCTAAAAATGCTAAATAAATAAATAACTACAGAGGACACTATCAGCAAATATATTTTTGTTTTTTTATTTCTTATAGAATTCAGTAGTGCTGTGATATACATTCCAACAAAAACTGTCACTTTAGTTTTCTATTATTTTTCTGACTTTATGCAGAAAATGAAAGCATAATTACCCAGAGATGTCCAAAACTTTCTGTAATATTTTCACTTGTATTAATCCTTTCGTATTTAGTTTTGACTCCCTTCTCTTTTAAGGCTCCTAAAGCTTTCAGCTCCAACCCACTTACTGCTACTGTGAATATTTTATCAATTAAATAACACACTGTCACTTTATTGTGTGTATAATAATTACCAAGCACAAACAGCCTCAAAGAACTCACCTGAGCATTGCATAAGTCACTGAAGCATTATTCTTTTGTGGGTGCACAACCTCAACACTGGCCTTTTTAAATGTACAATTGTATTTAATGAATACTGTTTAATGAATACTTATTAACTTCCTTTTACTTAATTCTGACAAGACAGAAGTACCTTTAGTATGACCACATATAGCTACATGTTGTTGTGATGATTGACTCCAGTCTTTCATTTGGACCTCATGTAGATAATATTACTAGGATAGCCTTCTTTTATCTCAGAAATATTGCTGAGATAAGAAATATAATGTCACTACATTATGCGGAAATATTAGTTCATGCTTTCATCACCTCTAGGCTGGATTATTGTAATGCCTTACTGTCTGGATGTTCAGGTCAGTGCATAAACAAATTCCAGTTAGTCCAGAATGCAGCTGCCAGAGCCCTTACTAGAACCAGAAAGTATGACCACATCTCCCCGATCTTATCCAGACGGCATTGGCTCGCAGTAAAATTTTGCATTGATTATAAAATACTACTACTAATCTATAAAGCACTGAATGGTCTCACACCACAGTAGCTGAGTACCTGAGTATATGATCCATCACACCTACTTAGATCAAAAGTTGCAGGCTATTTGTTGGTACCTCGAATAGTGAAGTCTACAACAAGTCCATCCTGATGCCCTACCATCAACTGCAATTGCCACATGCAGTTTTGCACTCAGGTCTCCTTTGGTGAACAGTGAACTAGTTCAACAAACAGCCTGCATGTTTTTTTTACTTTCACACTATCTGTTGTTACCCAGATGAGGATGGGTTCCCTTCTGAGTCTGGTTGCTCTCAAGATTTCTTCCTCATTTCATCTTAGGGGGTTTTTCCTTGCCACTGACACCACTTGCTTGCTCAAGAGGGATAAATTCACACACTTAAAATCTGTATCCTGTGATTATATATTTTTGTAAAGCTGCTTTGAGACAATATCCATTGTTAAGAGCGCTATACAAATAAAACTGAATTGAATTGAATATGTAATAGAGTGACTAATCCACAAATGACTCTCTGTTCAAGTGCACAGACTTCCTATATGCTGTAAATGTTCTACAACAATATAGCATTCACAGTGGACTGTATGGTGAATGATGAGCTTTTCAAGATTCAATGTATTTGTGCAGAAGTTATCTTAATTGGTTACTCCACAGAAGGCTAGAAAATAGGTTACTTGCTTGGGCTGCTTATTTAAATGCGCATTACATCATCTTTCACTGACAAACACTCTTAAATCTAATCCAAATTAAAATCGAAATTTAGCCTCTTAACCCTCCTTATAAAATATGATAAATAAAGGCCACAGAAGCCAGCCACTGAATAAATGTTCCTACTGATTTATAAGGGCAAGTGTGGCCAGCAACATAAGCCATCATGTTTTAACGATTCATTCTCTAAAGTACTCTGTGATTCAGACTTTTGACTGAATCCCAAATGCACTGTTTGCACTATTTATAGAAGCAGGTATGAAATAATGGCTTCCAAGCTTTGTCTTGTGCCCAGTATGCCCAGTAGGGAGTCATTCCACATTTATACTTTGTGAATGTCTCAGGAAAAAGTAAATGCCTACTCTCACAGCTTCCATACGACACACAGTGCACCATGATGTTGAGGTTTATTGCTATTGCCAAAAACAAGGTCAAGGCATTTAGTTACTTAAGAGGCTAAAAAGTGGTATGTAATATAATAATGTATGCGGAGCTGGTCTAGCTGGTTAAAGGGAAACTCCACAATGATATACATTAAATATGTTTGAATTAAATATTGGTGATGCACTTTACAATTCTGTTGGTTCATTATTACTGTGAAAAGTTAGCAGTGAGGACTAAATCCCACTGGCTCCACTGTCAGAAGTCAAAGTCAAATTAGAGTTTTATTACAAAATAAAATGCCACTGAAGATCCTGTTAATTAGAAAGATGTACTGTATATGCATGTCATTTGTGATGGATTTTTATTCTTCAATTGATTAATACAGTCTGCGCAAAATTCTATTTTTTTTGTGTGTGCAAACTTTGTTATACACTTTTATTTTATGACTTCTACATTTCAGTACAAAAAATAAACATTTTATATTTCCAAGCATTAGTTTTCCAGCAACAAAATTGAATGTTACAGAAAAATGTGTCAGTAAAGAAATTAGCATATTATATAGCAGCATAAAGTCTCCAGAAGAACCGTAGCAAATCTTGTCTTTGTTTCATTTATTACTGTTTACTACTATTTATAGTTTTTTTTTAATGTAGAAACATTTAATTTCATTATTTTTGAAGGCATCTTTGCTCTACAGCATTTCTTTGCATGTGCCTAAGACTATAGCACAGTACTATAAATGATTATTATTGTAGCAAATGATAGATTATTGACAGATTATACAGTAGGAGAGCAAAACTGGCCCTGATCTCTGTCAGTCAAAGTGACTCTAGCCAGTTGGACTGAGAAATCAACATTATGTTGCATTGAATTATGGGATTGATTGACAGGCTGAAGGAGAGCGCTGCATATAAAAACCTTTTGTGTATTCTCTTACATTATTATTATTTTTCTTATTTTATGTTTCAAGTATATCACTGGATTGAAAATAACTCAACGGTGATTACAGCACAAGTTCAATTATATGCCCACAGACTACAACAAAATGGGAATTCTTACTAAATTATTCCTCAGGCCTTTAGTCAATCCATAGTCACAAATCTAGAAGGAGAATGAATATTCTGCTCACTTATAAACAATAATGAAGCTTTGGATTTCATAGTGTGTAGTTAATGATGCAGTGATCCAGATCTGCAATGCAATTAACACCAAAACATGACTAAAAAGAACACTACAGTTACTGAATTCATAGCTATTATCTGAGATGATTTGTTAAACACACACACACACACACACACACACACACAAGGGGAGGCAGAGAGCTATAGAGGGAAAGAGAAAAACAAGCTCACAAACTCATTTGCTCATTTACATTAATGAACAGAGTTGCATTAAGTACATTTCCAGCTCAATTAAATTACAATTCAGGAGCACATTCTGATATTTTTTTACAGTATGCTGCAGAAATGAATGAAGATATTTTCAGGAGATCCTATTGCTCCACTCTTTTCTCTCTGCAATTATATTCCACTGTCACATTTTTAATTCAATAACCACTCTGTAGAGTTCCATCATTAGTAGCAAATGTCCCATTACATAAGGTTGTCTAAAAACTTTGACGTCTCTAGGTTCCTGTTCTCCCTGTGTTCATATTTGTTTGGTGTGCTTTGGTTGTTCTACAGATTCCCTCACAACTCCATTGTACAGTGTGACTAATATTTGTAGCACTGAAATGTACTAGCACTTACTCCATCCACTGTGTTTAGTTGTGTCTGTATTTCTTGCAACTATCTTTCACTTGCTTTTGATTAAGTGGTCACAGCAGACTATTTCAATGGACCATACAGAGCACTTGGAAAAATACAGTGGAGGAATTAAATTATAATAATAAATGTATGAAAAAATACTAGCTGTTGTTCAGCTCTAATTTGCTAATCGTGAACCGGTACCAGATCCTCTATTGTGGCTTATCATATCAAATATATTTATATTAGTTATTTAGCTGAAGGCAACTCATCAGACCAGAGATGGCAATGACGTCTACTACAACAATAACAACATGTCACGATTTCCCCTCGAGCCAGCGCTGCAGTATTGCATCACGCTCGGAAATCCGAAGTGCAAACTCGATGCGCAAGCCCATTGCACAAGCTTGAAGCACAAGCCCAGGCTGTGAGCCCTTAGCAAACACACACTTTTCGGTCTTAACTGACACTGACTTTGTTTGCTTTGGACACGTGCTTTTCTTATGGTTATGTCTGTCTGCACCCCTGTTTTGTCATTGGTTGTTTCCCGAATGTGTTCCATCATTGATTTCAGCTCTCCTTTGTTTAACCCATGATTATTTTTGTCATTTAAACCCCTAAATGTCTCTTAGCACATTGCGTAGTATTCAGTTTTTCTCCTTACCAAGTGGTTGTTCCTTTGTTCTCGTTTTGATTCATGTTCACCTTGTTCTCTTTTCTCCTTTTGTGTTTTGCCTTGCCCTGTTTTTGCCCGTCTGCCAATCGCCTGGCTGTTTGCCTGTTATTAGACCATGCTTTTGATTACCGTTTTGGATTTGTCTGCCTGCCTCTCTCTCTAATAAATGTCATTAACTGCACTGGCATCCATCCTCACCTTCATTACAAGGATTACATGACACAACTACTACTACTTCTACAACTCTAGAAATTTCGATATTTCTGTATAAATATGACATAAAACCTCATCAGATTTTCAAAAAGTAGATAAAGAGAACCCAATTAAACAAATGAGACAAAAATATAATTCTTGGTCATTTATTGGTTGCAAAAAATGATCCAATATTACATATCTGTGAGTAGCAAAAATAGTTGAACCTCTGCTTTCAGTATCTGGCCAGACCCCCTTGTGCAGCAATACAGTAACTGCAGCTAAATGTTTCTGGTAACTGTTGATCAGTCCTGCACATCGGCTTGGAGGAATTTTAGCCCATTCCTCAGTACAAAACAGCTTCGTCTCTGGGAGGCTGGTGGGTTCCTCACATGAACTGCTTGCTTCGGGTCCTACCACAATATTTCTATTGGATTAAGGTCAGGACTTGGACATCACCACTTTGTACAGCTGCACTCAAAATTATTCAACCCCATTGCAAATCAGGTTTATTATCAGCCTTTCATATGTTTGCTATGAACAAATCAAACAAAAGCAATTGAAATAGTTCAAAACAACAAATGCTTCAAGTGGTTTCCTCAAATTCAACTGAAAATGCAACTTTCTAACTGATTTCTCCAGTGTCAAAATTATTCAACCCTTAATGGCAAGCATCATCACCTGCTGCAAATGAGATGCATAGAAACACACCAGCTGCTGGCAGAATTCCTGAGGAATCTTAACCCACTCCTCATGAGCCATGACCTCCAGTTCAGTAATACTCTTGGGTTTGTGTGCTGCAACCACATTCTTCAAATCCCACCAGAGATTTCAGTTGTCAGTTGATGTTGTCAGATGTCAGTTGACAATGATGTTTGCTAAGCCAGTATCTACTTGCTATGCAAGTAGATAAAATGGTAAGGGATTTTAAACATCCTAGACAACTGGATATAGGTCGATTTCTAACTTTGATGTCATGTAAAATCAAGTTGTACAACCTGCATCCTCTTGATGACATTGCTACATGCTCTCAAATATTTCTGTCTACTGAAGTGGACAAGTTGACCAATTTTTTACGAGGACAGTGAATGAAAACGGTTACTCGCATTGGTCAGAGGGGAACAGAAATGGATGGAGCACATTTGTGGTTTTGTGGACTACTGTCCACAGTAGTCCTGAGTGTTGGCATAAAATTGTTGAGTGTCAACAAGATAAAACCGAGTCTGTAATACACAGACATTCATTCTGTATGGGGGATACAAGATGACTTCCATTTCTGATGTTCTTGGAAGCCGTGTTGCCCTTAGTCAGTGGGCTCATGGTTTGAAATCTGACTTAAGCAAGATGCTGTAGATTTTGAAACCGACCTGGCATACCTTACACCTCAGTGAGCTTGCTGATACTCTTTTGGCTAATGAAATTGTAAAGGCTTATGTGTCCGAAATGATGCAAATGTGAATGTTGTGAATGTTCAGTGTGTTCAGCGAGATCTGTGCCATTACTGTTATAAGCAGGGACACTTGGAGCGAGCATATCGTAAAAAGAAAACGATCTGAGAAATGTTCTCCGAATTCCGGAGTCTCTCAGCTTGATTCACTGGGCGGAGCTATCTCGCCAGTGACAATTCCCATTGAGATTGCCATTCAGACTGCGGGCTACTAGACATAGAACCAATACGTCTTACATGTACACCTCCTCTCGTGACAAAACAGTACCCCTTTTCAAGGGAAGCTATTGATGGAGTTCGGCCTATAATTGCTGATTTGGTAAACCGATGCATTCTTGTCAAAGCATGCAGTTCCTCCTCTTTTCCTCTCTGGCCTGTATCCTAAGATGGAGACAGCAGCAAGTGCACCAAAATCCCTCTGGTGATTGACCATTTATTGTGTCAGTAACACCTGTATTGATCGTTTTCCAAAATGTGTAGCTGACCCAAGCATTGTTTTTGATAAATGGCGCACTTATATAGCGCTTTTATACTAAGTGCTTTACACTGTGTCTCATTCACCCATTCATGCACCAATGGTAGCAGAGCTGCCATGCCAGGCGCTAGCTTGCCATCAGGAACAACTTGGGGTTCAGTGTCTTGCCCAAGGACACTTCGGCATGTGGAGTCATCCAGGCCGGGAATCGAACCGCCAACCCTAAGATTAGTGGACAACCCGCTCTACCACATGCGCCCCACTAGATTTATGTTTGAGGTTGTTGTCTTGTAGAAATGTCCATCTTCTCGCTAGATTCAGTTTCTTGGCCAATGAGACTAAAATTCTTGTCTGATATGTCTTGGTACATCTCTCCATTCATTTTTCCTTTGATGGCATGTAATGCAGAGAAGCATTACATGCAGCTCCATATGATGCTCCAACCTCCTTATTACACGGTGTATATGGTGTTCTTGAGATCATGCTCACTACTCTTCTTTACCTCAAACATGAATGTTCTAAGAGTTTTTAGTTACTGTATTTATTTGCTTAATTTGTGCCATATAGCAGAAAGTAAACCCCTGCACTTAAACGCCCTTACACCTGGTCTTGGAGACTAGTTAGATGATCACTCAACCGTGGTGATCAGAAAAGCATCTTAGCATGTACAAAACATTGAACCTTGATATTGATGGGATACAACAGCAGAAGAACACATCAAGCTTCACTCCTATCAGCCAAGAACAAGAATCTGAGGCTCTCATGAGCACAGATTTGCCCAAACTGGACAATTGAAGACCAGGTGATTTTTTCCATAATCACCTAGATGTTTTTCTGCTCACCACAGTTGAATGTTCATCATCTAACTAATCTCCAGCAGTTTATGAGACACTCAAACCAGCTCATCTGGTACCAACAACCATGTCATGGTTAACGTCATAGAAACAACACATTTTTATTAATTCTGATGTTTGATGTGAACATTAACTGGAGCTCTTGACCTGTATCTGCAATGTTTTTTTTTTTTTTTTGCATTGTGCTGCTGCCACATGATTGGCTGATTGAAACTGCATGAAGGTGCAGGTGTATGGGTGTTCCTAATGAAGTGGGAGGTGACTGTATATATTTTAATTGTGTCCAAATACATTTTTATCTATACATAAAAAAGTCTTTGTTTATGCTTATGAATACATACTTACTAATACATACTGTATTTGTTCATATATAGACAGAAGTCATTATGTGTGTAATATTTAAGTGGATGTATGCATTGGAAGTATTTTAAATAGCAAAAACAAAAGTTTTCCAAATGATTATTTCCTCTCACTTTTGTTACAGTCTGTTGTTTTAATAGAGGATGGATGTTAGCTTTGTCACAGTGATGTCTGAACACTAGATCATTTGTTCTTGTGTGCATTTAAGGCCTGCCAAAATCCTTATGATACACGATCTGGTTCATGAGTTTCTTTCTATAGATTTAATTTCATATGCTGACAGTGTTTCCTTGCTCTGTGCTGCATTGTTTTTACCAATCTTCACAATTATGGCCTCTATATATTAGTTCTGTATTTGTTTCCAAAATACAGTTTCATTAAAAGAATTCAGTGCAGTATAATAACTACACAGATTCATATGTGTAACATCACAGTCCATACTACACCACTACTGTAGTTCTGTCTCAGTCTTGAGTAGTTCTGTTTGATCTTTGCTGCCAGCTCTAGATTCAGAGAAGACAAAGCATCAAAATATGAAGCTCAAGTGTTAGGGTTAGCTAAGATCCAGCTGTAGTCTTAGGGGGCTTTAACATTTCATATTTTTTATTATGTGATTTTGTTCCTTTTTACAGTTTTCTACAGTGTTTTCTTATTCAGTGTATTCTCCAGTGGATACTGTCATTACAATTCACAATGCGTACAATTTTTTTTTTCTGGGCATGATTTAATAGATGTCACATTTGTCACCTTCAAAATGACAGTGTTTGCTACCTTGTTTTCAGCAGAGACGTTCCCCATTTTTGTTGCTTCACAATGTCTGGTATCTTAAAACAGGACTTTTTTATTCCAGATTTCAGTGGTAATTATTCTGCTAGAAAGGGAATACAATGTGAACAGTTTCCATTTTTACAGGCTGATGCCTCATGATTATTCAGACCATTTTGGCAGAGTGCTTCTAGGAGGTGAATTATTCATCCAGTGTACAACAAAAGCTTGTGAGTAACAAATTAAACCAATTACAATATTTAAATTAAAGCTGCAAGCAGCGACGAAGGGCCCTCACACTCAGGTGCACGTTGGGGCTGTTCTTCCAGGGGAATGCCATTCCATATTTTTTTAGCACTTTTTAGCACTTATATGTTGTTCGGAGTGTATCACTATGTAAAACATGTAACTTCCTGTTGGCAGCAGGTGGCGCTATGACTGTAACTGAACATTGGCATATAGATGTCTTCATGCCAGAATTAGTATAAAACATATGAAGTTTGGTGCAAATTGAAAATTGTATGTCTGAGTTAGTGTATAACATGTCAGTTCATGTTGCCAGCAGGTGGCGCTATGAATATAACTGAAGATTAGCATGTAGCTGTCATCAGGCCAGGAGTCGTATCGAATGAGATGCTTGTAGCAGATTGAACATTGTATGCATTGTATCCTATTTATACTCCTGCCATGATCAGGCAACGTGGCAATTAAGCACATTATGTGATACAAATATTGCACCTGTGAACTGCGCCATCAGCCTCTATTATCTGAAGATGCAGTTCACAGCCCTGCCCTGGTATGACAAAGCTATGTGCCTCATAAGCAATAGAGAAGCACTGCTTTGACACAGCATCACCTCTACTGTCACCACCACAGCACACCAGCAGCTGCTCAAAATTATGCCACTGGCCAGAGCGGTGAACACAAGTACAGAGAGCCCTTACTGGACACAGCAGGTGCATTCTCTCTTGTTCCGGTATGGTGAATGTAGGAGGGCAGAAAGCCTGCAACACCACAGGGTGGGCAGCTGTTATAGGCACCTTAGGAATATAATCCGGCATAGGATAAAAGAAGGCCTTCGCCAATCCAGGGGCACAGTCAAGGCAGGAAGGGGCAACAGAGAGAGCTTGTAGATCTCCTACTCGCTTGAGAGATGTCAGATGTCAGGGCTCAAATTGGGCCCCTGACAGACCTTCCAGGACCACAGAAAGGTCCCAGGAAAGTATGCGCGGCCTGCAGAATGGCCTCAGCCACCTGGCACGATGCATAAACCTTGAAGTTAGAGGATGTTACCCCACAGATTCTCCATCAACAGGGAGGTGGCTGGCCGAAATGGTCACCACGTAAACCCTGTTTGTAGAAGGAGCCAACCCCGCTGAGAAACGTTCTTGAAAGAACTCCAGGACTGTAGCTATTGCACAGTTCACTGGGTCTACAGTGGATCCCTGTGGATGTGAAATTCCCAAGGAGTGCCATCTAGCAGGGCTAGAACTTGTGGGATCAGAGCGATGGGGGGAAAGCGTACAGATGTGACCTCAGCCAAATGTGCACCATGACGTCCAGCCCTAATTGTGAGAGAGGAGTGAGGGTGAACCACAGTGGGCCATGTATCATCT
>JAOUWY010000043.1:7701203-7711718 GCA_025728095.1 Prietella phreatophila
CTGCTCGATATATCGCTTTGCTTATTGTAAGTCGCTTTGGATAAAAGCGTCTGCCAAGTGAATAAATGTAAATGTAACTTTATTTCAGTTAACTCGGTGAAGTGATATGAAACTGTAATGGGGTCAATACATGACTGGAACTATTTTAACAGTGTATTTACTGGAAAAATAATTGTACACCTTAGAACAAGAATCAGAATTGTGAATTCAACAGCGCTGTGGTATAAATATACTCACAAAAAAGAAATGCCCTTTTTTCCGGAGACTTTATTTGTAAAGATAATTTTGTAAAATGCAAATAAGTTTACAGATCTTTGCTAGAAATAATTTTATCAATGTTTTTCATGCTTATTCAATGAACCATAAAAAATGAATGCACATGCACTTGTGGAACAATTTACAGGCAGTAGGCAATTAAGGTCACAGTTACAATAACGTAGGACGCTAAAGATGCCTAGGGTTCCTGCTCATGTGCATGACCATACCATAGAGCTGCTGCAGGGAGGCATGAGGACTGCAGATGTGTCCAGAGTAATAAACTACATTAATGTTTGTAATGTAAGACCCTTAAGACAGTGCTACAGTGAGACAGGAAGGACAGCTGATCATCCTTGCAGTGGAAAATTACATGTAACCATGTGTGCCCCTCAGACGTGATCGAGAATTTGCAAATGTCTTGGTGGAAGAGTGGAGTAACATCTTACAGCAAGAACTGATCAATCTGGTGCACTGTAGTACTTAAAGCAGCTAGAGACTACCAGACACTGACTTTACTTTTAATATTGACCCCCTCATTGCTCAGGGACTCATTATTCTATTTCTGTTCGTCAAACGTCTGTTAAACTTCTTCAGTTTATATCTCAGTTGTTGAATGTTTTTATGTTAATACAAATATTTACACATGTTCAGAAATTTGCTGGAAATAAAAGCAGTTGAATGTGAAAGGGCGTTTCATTTTTTGCTGAGTTTATATATAAAGCTCAGGCTCAGGGCCCGGTTGCATGAAAACCCTAAAGTGGTTTGACTTAAGGATTCTCCTAATGGGAAACAAATCCCTGACACAAGAGCGACGCAACAAATGCCTTAACTGTAACCCTTACCTAAGTGTTCGTACGAAGCATTTTGCAATAGTTTCTGGCTAATCACGGCAGTACGGATGCAGTTGCTATAGTTATGAAATCTCCCACAATAAACAGAACATAACGGACATTAAAACGAGTTTATCCTATTACAACTGCAATACAATATTTCAGTTTCAAACAAGAAATATAAGCCAAACTGACCGAAGATGAAAAAGCCATTCTTTTAGAAAAAACACCTTCCAAAAGCTGCTTTAATGCTTTAACTCGCCAGTGACTCATGTGCACCAGACCAAAGCCTGGCATGACTTAACAGAAAAAAATTCATTCAAGAAATCTTGCTGTCAAGCGCACGGTAGAAGAAGTATTGAAAAAAATCTGAAAATGTACTTGTGAGTTCATAAACGAAAGAAATAACCTAGGGTTAGCAAGGTTATCCAGCCTCCCAATTCCTGGAAGGGAATTTCAAGTAGCGACACGGGGCTAAGGCCATCCGATGGACCACTCTGTAGACAGTGGATTTGTGTACTTTGAAGATGACAGACTTTAGGTGCTCAATATCAGGCTGAAGTATTACAGTGAGCCGAAGAATTGACTGAAGGTCAAACCGATATTCTCTTAATAATTGTGCATCATTCATAGTCTCCAAGGGGTTACTTCGATCACTAAAAATGCTCCTCAGTACTTACTCCTCTTCACTAAACACGAAATCAGCCATCGCATTTGAGTCCAGAATACGATTTTTTTTATGGTGAAATGCTTACTAATCACTTTGTAGCAACACATAACGGAACTTAAGGGAACACTTCAGCAGTTAAGAGGAGATATTTAATGATGGGCTTAAAGTAATTTAAGTGGATCCTTAGGGTTTTTCTAGCAACCCATGTTTCCTTAATGTTATAATTTAGGGTTTTCTTAACTTAAGGGCTTTGTTGCACCCGGGCACAAGTTAGCATTCAGTCATTTTAGTCGAAATAACATCATCACACTAGAAAAACCATGAAGTTGCTTTAAAACAACAACAACAACAAATACCCATCCAGCAATCCATCTTCTACCGCTTACTCCTTTTCAGGGTCATGGGGAACCTGGAGCCTATCCCAGGGAGCATCGAGAACAAGGCGGGGTACACCCTGGACAGGGTGCCAGTCCATCGCAGGGCACAATCACATACACACTCACACACACACACACACCCATTCATACACTACGGACACTTTAGACACGCCAATCAGCCTACCATGCATGTCTTTCTGGGGGAGGAAACCGGAGTACCCGGAGGAAACCTCAGAGAACATACAAATTCCACACACATATGGCCTCAAACCCCAGACCCTGAAGGTGTAAGGCAAATGTGCTAACCACTGAACCACTTTTTTTTTTTTTACTTTTTATCCTTATCTATATTTGACAGTTTGTTGTTATTGAGGTCTTTTACTTTCACTTTCAACCTGTTTGTATTCTTTGTACTGTGTATAGTCGCGTAAGCACAATTTCTCAGTACTTTGTTCACCTCTGGTCACCAAACAGTGTACAGTCTCAATATCAGTTCTGGTATTGTGTTACTAGTCTCTATGTTACTTGGTCATGGACTGAGTAGTACCAGTGGGTATCAACTGTCTCTATTGTGTGTATCTAATACCTACACATACCTTTACCTGCACTTTCCGCTGTCAGTTTGATTCACGTTTTGAAGCAGTGATGCTTTACATAGCTGAAGAGGAGCAGACATGTACTTCAAAGAACTGCTCCTTTAATAAACTCACATACTCTTTCTCATTCACCCTTTCCCACATACACACACACATACATACACAGACACGCTTATTCACATAAAGATAAAGACACCATTAGACCATTGGAGATCACAGTAAATCACAGTATCAGATTAGAGCTCTTAAAGCTGGCTTTTAAGTCTATGAAGACTCTATTTCTTTTTTTTTAATCTGTTCTGTGTGCACATGTGTGAATAAAGAGAAACACACAGTTCAGGTGCAGCTCAAGTATATAATTTGTATTTGATTAATACCTGTGGTTTCTAGTCAGTCTGGAAAACAGGATTTGAAGTAAATGCTCACACGAATCTAATGCATCTGTTCATAACCTATTGAGACTGTTGGCACGTGTGAAATATCACTGATTTGTAGTCATCAGAGTGATTGTGTTGGTCCGACTGATCAGCTATATACAGGAAGATATAGACGGGTGACAAATTAAAAGAAAAATACATAAAGTGTCTTTTAGTAAGGTGTTGGGCCATGATGAGATACCAGAATGCACCTTGGCACAGAGTTTACGTTTCTCTGGAGCTTTACTGGAGCTATGAACACTGCTTATCTAACACGTTCCTTCAGTCTGTGTTTTGATGATGATGTTGGAGAGCGCTGTAACTCGTCGTGCCAAAAATCTCCCATAGGTGTTCAAATGGAATGTAAAGTTTACATCATTTTCAGAGCTCCGTTTGGTCAGCCCTCGTGCCCTGTAGATTGGGCGGAGTCATCCTGCAAAAGACCACTCCCAACAGGATAGAAATGTTTCATCACAGGATAAAGAACTGTGTATTGATTTTGTAGTGAGTGAGCAAAACCATGCTGGCCAAATGTCTGCAACAGCAAAAGCAGCCACTTGTTTTTCCTTTAATTTGTCATTTCACTTCATGGTCATACGCTTTTCCTGTTGTTCATGATTATGTGAATAATATGTAGAAAAAAAACATGCAACATTTGTGCATTTTACCTTCACCTGCCCATCATCAGAACATGGGAGTATACATGTGAAAAATTAACCCACATACACTGTATGTGGAAAAACATCACATGAATAGAACTGAATCATGTAAAAATCACTTGAAAATTAAAGAATCAAGCAAAAACGACATTAACATAATGGAATTACGTAAAAATCAAGTGTAAATGAATGAATCGTGGAAAAAATCACATGAAAATAAATGAATCACATGTTAAAATCGCATGAAAATAACCGAATCGTCAAAATCGCATGAAAATGAATGAATCACGTGTTAAAATCACGTGAAAGTAAATAAATCATGTATAATCATGTGAAAATAAATGAATCGGATAAGAATCACGTAAACATAACTGAAATGTAAAAATCCTGCGAGAAAAAATTAATTATGTAAGAAATGTGAAACTAAATGGATCAAGTGACGAAAAATCATGCATTACATGATTCAGATATTTTACATGGTTTTTACACAGTTCGTTTATTCTCGTGTGATTCGTTCATTTTAACATGATTTTTAAATGATTCATTCATTTTCATGTGATTTTTTTTACATAACACAGTTATGTTCATGTCATTTTAAAATGATTCTTTTTTTTTTCACATATAAGGTATGTGGATTTAATAATCACATTTTCTCTTTCAAATCATTTCAAATCATTCAAATCATTTGCCACTACAAGGACTCTTCCACCTAAATGTAACATTGAAAAAGATTAACAAATTTCAAACAAAAAATCTTTCAGGACAACTGGACTGAACAGAACTTTTTCTGGCACATTTATTTTTAAGACTGTACATAGTCCACATTTTTTTCTGAAGTGATGTAGAGAATACTAAGCAGCTTGAGGAGAGAATGTGTGGTTTATTTACACAATTGTGAGGTTCACTATGGTCTTACTGGTTATTAAAATTTCTGAGCGTTTTCCTGATACAACTCGCTCGTTAGTGTTCCTACAGATCCGAGTGCTTCAGGTGTAGATGAATGCATGAATGTGCATTCCTGAGAGCTGCAACCACAACGCTGTCCACTCCTCCTGTCTAGCTATTCAGTGATTTATACTTGATTGACAGGTTCCGGAAAAGATGTGACAGGAAGTCCCACCCCTTCGACCCCTGGGCCATTTCCCCTGCACCTGGCCTTGACACCTAGGTTACGTCAGATCAAACAAAGATGAACAGAAAGTGGAATTTCAGTTCTCTCAAATCTGGAGTTATTTATTCAATAAATCAAGAGGATAGGTATGAAAAAGTCACGGTAATGTAACTGTGTGATGAAAACACTGTGTGAAACTGCCATCACAATCTTCTAGCAAGTGTCAAAAAAAATCACAATGTCAGTGTCAATGTCACAATGTCCTTACTGGTCTACTGTCTAAGATAGAAATAAAACAATTTCAGATTTTCTAGTCATCACAATTCAGTAATACTGCCCTTACAGAGAATTCACGTTTCATGTGTGAAATTTACACCACGTTTCACATCTTCTGTTTAACAGTTTTCACAAGTAGTGTATTTTTCATGTGTTAGAATCATGTGAAAATTAATGAATCGTAAAAAATAAAAAACCTCACGTATGCATTATGTTAAAATCACATGAAAATATATGAATCGTAAAAAGATCACGTGAAAATAACTGAATCATGTAAGAATCACGTGAAAATGAATTTATCATAAAAATCGGAAGAAAATAAATGAATCATGTAAAAAATCAAGTGAAAATGAATGAATTGTGTAAAAAAATCGCGTGAAAAGGAACGAATCATGTAAGAATCATGTGAAAAGGAAAGAATCATAAAAATCGCATGAAAATGAATGAATCAAGTAAAAATCATTTGGAAAAATAAATGAGTTGTGTAAAAATTTGGAAAATATATGAGTTGTGTAAAAATCTAATGAAAATTAATGAATCATGTAAAAATCACATGGAAATAATTAATTGTATAAAAATCACATGAAAATGAAGGAATCGTGTAAAAATCATGTGGAAAAAAATTTATCATAAAATAATTTTTTTTAATGGTTTGCTCTAAAGTTGGGGTTTGCTTTTATCTTCCTCTGACGTCTTCAGCAATAAAGCCTTCATATATTTAGCTTTTTACTTAAGCTTGGCATCACAGAGCTTTTTATTCTCGTCTTATATTTCTGACCTTAATAAAATTAACCAAAACCTTCTGACCAATCAGAATCAAGAATTCAACAGTTCTATGTTATAGTCAGGCTGTAATTTAAAATGTTTAAATATTATTCCTTCATTATTCTGTATTAATTATAACAGTACTAGCATTATGACGACATTTATACGAGTCTGGAATGAATTCATTACAGCGCTTCATCGCTGCTTTGCAAGGCATTAGAGTTTATACACATGGTTACAATGCATTTGTGCCAAATGATAAAGAATTCTAATAGGAGTTAAAAACTATGCTAAATATGGACTTCATTTTGACATCGGTAAAACGTTGTACTAAAGGTCTGGAGGCCATGTTGAGGGTCGTAAAGTTCTGCAGAAGGCAACTGGTGTCACCGTGTGTACATTCAGAATGAGGCACACACTCACCAGCAGCTGCAAGCTATTTTCTTCTTTCCCAGAGCATATTTTGAGGGGCCAACGGTGCGGCGGCACACACACACACACACACACGCGCACACACACACACACACACACACACACATACATACACATTGAAGTTACATAACACACAGACTGGGTAACTGAAAGAGTATGTGAGGTTTTTGAACAAATTTTCCAATATCGTCCTGTATCGACATTCTAATCTATATATTGCCTACTTTTCCACATAAAGTTCCACTTTACACTTGTAGGACTATAGGAGGTGAATGTGTGTGTGGTCTCCTGAGTGTAAATGTGTGGATTAGTGCGAATTGCAGGTTCCTAACACCCACACTGCTGCTTTGGGCTTAATTACAGAGCATGGCGTATAAGGCTGTAACTGGGCAGCATCTCCCATGATGGAGCCAAGCCGGGTCACCATACCCGTCAAAAGATTCGTACCGTCATCAGTCTCTTTATGTCTTCTTTAATTATTCAGAATAGTTTCGAAGGCATGGATGGCAAACGATACAAAAGTGCCTCATCTCTGGGATAAGGGTGTCCTCTAGAGGCAGCAGGAGGAACTATATATTGTAATAACACCATAATAAAGCTGTACTGGGAAGTTCAACACAATTTGGTTATTTCTGTGAACCTGGTGAATTGGATCAGGTGAATCTAAGACAAGAACTGTGATAGAGTTGGGCAGAAGAACCTACACTTGGTTCAATCATGCAAACCCTTTTTTTAAAAAATATATTGGTTTGTCTGTGTGGAATAAACATTTAAACAGATGGTTTACCTTTCAGAGAAGATTCCACTGAAGCTGAGAACTATTAAAAAGACCCTTAGAGAGTTTAACCTGTTAACCCTTAAAGACTGTAACCTGTTTATTATTATCTTTCTATGGCTATTTCTCCACTCTTTCATTACTTGAGATGTAATTGCTGACAGAATTTTGAACATCTGACACCGAATGATCTCTGCGGCTGTATTGATCACCGCTCCAGGGTTTCCATTTTGACCCTTGAGCTCAGGTGGTGTTTCAGATGTTCTCCCAGTGTCCACATGGATTTCTACCAGGTTCACTGGTTTTCTCCCACCTTAGAAAAACTTGCCTGTAAGTGGATTTGCATATCTGAATTGCTCATACAGTGCATACGGTGTTACACCACCGCCAGCAGAGGACACTGTGGTGCTGCTTCTGAGAGACTGAACTGTGAGAACTGGTCATGTGACATTTGTTTTGGTTCGCTTGATTCCTGCTTGAGCATTTAGTTACCGATAAGTAACTTTAATTTGCCCCAGGTGCCCATGTTTAATATTTGTTATGTTGGGTATTTAAACCCCTCGTTTGCTCAGTATTATAGTTTGTATAGCTTGTTTAGTTTGTACCAAACGTATCAAGTGTTTTCCATTTAGGTTTGAAAAAAATTTCAAATAATCAATGGAAATATACTTCTAATATATCTTTTTCATATGAATTCATAGGAGTGCCTGTAATGGATATCCATGAGAGTATTTTTTTTCTGTATTTTTTGAACAAAATACCAAAAGGTCTTCTTTGCTAACACATCAGAGGGCTCAGGATTTTTTTTTAAATGACTTTTTCAGATTGGAAGAAGGTTTAAACTAATATTATTAACTTTGCTTCTTAATCTTTAGCATTTTAAAATAACTTTTTACATTTTTTTGTTTTTAATTTCAGTGTTGTTTTGTCCAAGGCAGTTAGACGCAAGTGACTGAGACAGAAAGCAACAGGTAGTTGCACATTTCCTGGTATGATGCATTTTACAAATCACAACCCACAGTGTGGTTTTAATGTCACTCAATTGGCCTCTTCCTGTGAAAGGGTGATGAAAACAACCTCCAAAAGTTGACTTCTGAGTCTCGAGACCTATGCCAAGCGACAATGAGAAACCAGTGAGGTAAACGTTCTGCTACTTGATAAGGAGATGCTCCATTTACTCATTTTTAAGAGACACCAAAGTTCCGCCCTCTTGATTTTTATTGCCTTATAAGACAATAAGGCTTGTGGAATCCCCGAGTCAAAATCCTTCAACAGAGCTGGTCGTTCACGTCCTGCTTCCAGAACGCTGTTGGAAAAAATTAATTACACTCAAATGGTTTGTGCATGACTATTTTATTGAGCGCAACACTTAAGCTAACTTGTCTAGTGACAACAAATGCATTCTCTTACTTGCTGAGAAATTAAATTAATAAAAATTAACCAACTCATTATTTACTTTTAAACCCAATGTGACTTTAGTGTTTGAATCCACTTCATCTACTTCTTTTTGGTGTCTAACACACTCAAATATAATTGCGCAGTTGTGCAGAGCGATGCTCAGAAGGATCTGAAGAGCTGATTCGGGAGATAGCCCAGTTGCAGGAAAGATGTCTGCGCCTCTCGTTCAAGGTTAGCAAGTTCCCGTACTGTGGGTGCCAAAATATCCACATGGCCCTTATAGAGACCACCTGAGAGAGAGAGAGAGAGAGAGAGAGAGAGAGAGAGAGAGAGAGAGAGAGAGAGAGAGAGAGAGAACGTGTGTAGAGACAGAAAATCACGCTAGAGGCAGAATAAATGACTATAGTACAGACAGAAGTACCATGAACTGTTTTTATGCATGCACACACACACACACACACACACACACACCTCCAGCAGCTCGGCGCTGGCCATAAGTAACCTTGCCATCAAATTCGTCTAGGGGCACTTTGATGTCCGGCTCGCACTGAGTAATGGTGCACTTCAGGTGTTCCTCAATATCTCCCAACAGCTGAACACAGAAAACACTCCAATTAGACATCACTGACTAAGTTTACATAGACAGCATTAATTTTAAATATTGAGCTTATTGTGAATAAGACAATATTGTGATTAAGGTGTTTACATGAGTCGCTTTTAGAATACTCCTTTCATGTTGAGGTTTTAGGTTATAGAACATAGATCGATGAACAGCACACGTCATTACGGCACCACGCCACACCAGCCGACGTTCCCTCCAGAATTTCACGTATCGACATATAGTTCGTCTTCGTTATGGTACCATATACAGTTTTGGGTGGTTTTTATTTTACGAAAGCTTCAAGTGCAATTAATTATTTGTCTTGATATACGTGCAAATAGACGACTGCTTGAAGCCGTGGGCTACGTCCCAAACCGCATACTAGCTCAGATACATGTATTTCTCCTACTATATAGAAGGTAAATACGCGGTTTGGGACACAGCCATGCTCTCGTTTGCCGTCAAACGGTTGAGAACTGCCGTGTGTGATCGTGTCCTGTCACAAAATGCGGTGAAAACTCCCACACGATGTTAGTGTGATTAAGGTGTGTACACGTCTGTAATCCACGTCAATAATGCAACTAAAACAGGAATACTCCACGTCTTAATTCGATTCGTGTTTACTTCAAGTATGAATTTAATCGGATTAAGGTCATCAATAATAGCTGTTTCCATGGGAGTTTCTTAATCAGAGTATCATCTTAATATCAGATTATTGTTGTCCATGTAAACGTACCGAATGCGTGTGTATATATGAGAGAGAGAGAGAGAGAGAGAGAGAGAGAGAGCGCGCATTAACTAAATCCAGCACGATGCAAGTCTTCACGAATAATTATAATTCTTTTATCTCAGTTCTTCTCAAATGTGGGTAAGTGATCATAAATATGAAGCTTGTGCAGTAATTATTTATTTTAAATCTGGTTTGGTATAAATGTAACGTAATGGAGTTCTGGATGGTAAAAGCAACCCTGCTCATCATTGGGCCGCATCACATGACCCTCTTGCTGATCATTTCCCCATTACAGCACACAACATTGTGTTTTATTATTAAATAAATCAACATTTTCCATTTGTTGTTCATCGGCCCTCACCTCTTTCTCGTTGTACCATATGGTGCAGCCTCCATCGTCCTTTAACTTGGTGTTATAGCAGCCTCGGCCTCTGCTAGCACAAACGTGATACCACACCTACACACACACAAACATTAACTTTTCCATAACATGACACCTACACACACACACACACACACACACACAAAAACCAAAACACACACCTACAGTGAGGGAAAAAAGTATTTGATCCCCTGCTGATTTTGTACGTTTGCCCACTAACAGAGAAATGATCAGTCTAT
>JAOUWY010000043.1:7764539-7776312 GCA_025728095.1 Prietella phreatophila
TTGAATAGTTCATGCTTTTGAGAGTCCAGTCTCTTGGGATTTTCTCTCATTTATTAATTAGTTGTGCCTTTTTGAATTAGGGGTATTTAATATTTATCTGTCAGGTTGCTGCTGGTGGGTGGATGCCGGTCAGACGAGGACACCGCCTCCATGGCCGCTTGCTGTGGCATCACGGCGTGGAGGGTGTTGTCAGGCTCACCATATTATAAACAGGTCACCAGCTATGAAGATGATGTTCTTGCAGTAAGACACACACACTTTCTTTCTCTCTCAGTTCACCTACTGACGGCTTCATTTTGACTTTCACAGTCGACTGAGATTTTTTCTGTCTAATTCAGGAGAATAAGCATTCTGATCATTTTAGGCATGAATGTGATTGTTAATTAGCACAGATGTTAATCACAGTCTCTTGGTTCTGTCCAGTCCCAGCGGAGAGGGCTTTTCCGAATGCCCGCGTTTCGACTCTTTTCAAGGCAAAGCAATGAACAGGTAAAGATCACCAGTCATTTTTCTTCTGCTCTCTTTCTATCTTAATCCACTCTAATGCTTAACTTGGCTTCTGAGTATGTCCCCGAGTGTTTTATTGCTCTTCCAACACAGCGATTTCTACTATAATATATAGATTTATAACTCTGTCCTGATGTCTTTGCACTCACACTGGAGCCTCCTTCTGTAAATGTTAAACAGACTTTCCATATAGAAAACTTAACTCTACCATATCAACAAATTGTTCTTGATGTCTGCGTGTCTTTTAGTAAGTAAGTGAATTGTAATTATGTATTACTCTTAACACAGCAAAGCTGAACAGAGTAAGAAAAGTTAAATAGAAAACAGAATAAAACCCAAAAAAGACAGACTATAGTAATTAAACCACCTGGGAGAAGAGAAACGCTTTCAGCCTCTTTTTAAAATTGATAATTGAGGATGCAAGGCAGATGTCCAGTGGCAGTTGATTTCCATAAACAAGGGGCGGAAACTGAAAAAGCTCTATCCCCTTTAGTTTTTAAACAGGATCGAGGTACATGCAGAAGACACCTATGAGAAGATCTTAAAAATCTGCTAGATGGATGTGGTGAAAGACAATTTTTGAGATAAGAAGGAGCTTGATCATTAAGCACATTCCTTCTTTTAGGATTATTATACCTGAAAGATTGGATTATGTGGAGTGTCCACCATGCAAGCCCCTTCGGGTGTGCTGTTGGTATAAAAATAAAGAATATTAGAACGAGCACGTTAACACGAATCCTGCGATTTCAGTTACAGTCTGTGATGCTGTCAGAGCTGATGTTTACAGAAAATGAATCAACAGCTTCTGACCAATCAGATTTGAGAATTCAGCAGCAGTGTGATATATAAAACGTAGACAAGTATACACCCTGCAGTTACATCCATATGTACCACCTTCCCAAGTCCTGAAAATCACGTGAAATTCAACATGGCAGACCGCGTACATTGGAAAAGTTTAACTACGTAGTATCTCACTTTTAATTATACACTATACTATACATTGCTTTTTATTACGGTTTAGAAGTTACACATTTACATATTTGCGGAATTCCAACATGGTTATCCGGCGAATTGGCTCTAGCTAGCTAAGGTTTCCTCACAGCTATAGCTAGCTAATGGTCTTGGTGGGCTGATGGTTATAGTTTGCAAACTTCCTACATCTACTTGACCATTCTCAGAACTTTAACGAAGCTCCGTTTTATTGTATTAGCTTGCTGTAGATACATGTGGAATCACTCTAAACCCGGCCAGTTTTGTTAGATGCTGAACTATCTGGTTGCTGTATCACTCCTTGGGTCTCTTAAACAGAGTTTTTTGTGATTGTTGCAGCCGAAAATGCTTGATTGTGCTCCGTCTTCTTTTCAAAATTTGCATTTCAAAGCACAATTGCCTGAAATTGTTTCCACAGTGATGTTTGTTGGTAAATGAGACCTTTTAGCTGTACTCGTGTTTGACGCTTTGGATGAACGCGTGTTGTGATTACATCACATGACGTGTTTTTGGCCCAAATCTGTGGTAATTTTTAAAAATCGTAAGCTCCTCCGAATGCAAAATCAGAAAATCCTGGATGGACTTAACATACCCATTTGTTTGTAAAATAAAAAAAATAATAATTTTAGTTACCACTAAATGACCCACTGCTAAACACCAGTTTATAAGTCTTTTCATCTTACTAACTTTTCCTGTTCTACCGTTTGAGTGGATAACAGGTTTTGCTTTTTTTTGTTTGTTTGTTGTTTTTTTGTCAGTGCTTCTTGACAGCTCGATCTCCTGGGCTTTTCTGTCTTATTAGTAATTACACTAAAACCCACCAAGCAAAAATAATTACCTCTCAAGCACTGAACATGAGTTCAGTTCCACTTTTCAAACTCAACTCTCAGATATCTCCTGCACTGAAAAGTCCACTCCTTAAAAGTCCTCTTCTGGTTGAGACTTGAAGTGGAAACATTGAAACCTGTTCTGCTATTGTTTATCAGTTTCCTTGAAGAACTTTGTAGAAATCCTTGGCTCAACTTCTACTTTGTGGGTTTCTAACATGTACTGATCCACCAATCCAGAAACCAAACCCAAGCCACTCTGTTACTAGGTAATCATTACAGAGCAATCACTGTATACAGTATATAATCTTGGGAAAGAGAAAGTACACCCTCCTTCAATTGTATGTTTTTATGTATCAGGGCCTAAACAACAATTGCGTGGTCCACACCAACTTTTACAAACAAACAGATAACCTCAAGTGACAACAAAAACCCACAGATTTTAAAATTAATTTTTCTCCAAAACTAGTAAACCAACATTCAGAAATCAGGTGGGAGAAAATATGTAAAACCTTCCTACTTCCACAATCATTAGCCAGCTGTTACTAATGCAATGCACAGGATTAGTTAATCATCCAAACGTGTGACTTCCTCTATAAAAGCAGAATTTGTGGCAGTTTGGTGCTCTGGAGCACTCAGGTGTGTGTCTACATCGTGTCAGGAAGGAAGGACGGACATCAGTCATGACCTCAGAAAAGCAACTTGCTGCTCAGCTTTCTGGGAAGGGTTATAAGGCAGTCTCCAAATTTACCATTCTACAGTGAGAAGGATTGTTTACAGATGGAGATCTTCCCGGGAGTGAGTGTCCCAGCAAATTTGGTCGAAGGTCAGAAATTTGAATGCGCGAAGATGTAAAGAAAAACCAAAGAGCTACATCGTGTGAACTACAGGCCTCTGTAAGCACATTGTGTTTATGTTCATGACAGCACAGTCAGAAAAAGACTGAACAAGTATGGCTTTCATGGAGTGCTGGCTAGAAAAAAGACCTCTCCAAAAACAATATGGTGACAGACTTGGTTTACAAAATTGCATCTGAACAAACCACAAATGTTCTGGAACAATATCCTTTGGACTGATGAGGCCAAGGTGGAAATCAAACACAGAATATCACCACAAGCATCTCATACCAACTGTGAAGCATGGTCATGGAGTGGTTATGTTTTGGGCTTGTTTTGCAGCCACAGGACCTGGTGAAACCTGCAGCCACTGAGACAATGATGAACTCCAGAATATTCTTGAGACAGATGTCAGGCGATCTGTCCAGCAGCTTAAGCTGGGCTCAAATTGGGTCATGAAGCATGACAATGATCCCAAACACACCATCAAATCAACATCTGAATGACTAAAGAAGAAAAATAAAATCAAGGTTTTGGAATGGCCAAGTCAAAGTCCAGACTTGAACCCCATTGAGATACTGTGGAGGGATCTTAAGAGAGCTGTGCATAAATGAATGCCCTCAAACATCAATGAACTGAATGTTGTAAAGAAGAGTGCGTCAAAATTTTCCAAAAGGATTTGAGAAATTGTCACATGCCTTTCGTTGTGCGCAATCCAGCCAAGAAGCAGTGGCGTCTCAACAACCAGTATGAGCGGGCAAGAGGCGGACAAGCTATCTGAAGCCATCTTTCACCTCCTGCACAAACTTGGGAGTGGGAGCAAATGGCGCAATTCTGTCCACTCGTGTGCAGGTTTAGACCTACAATTCCTCCTGAGATATATGGGTTTCCTGGACCAACCCATAAATTGAATTTTACTACATCAGATCTACATACATTTGTCTTTAAAGTCCTCACGAAGTGCCATCTTACTTGTGAATTGATGCCATATGTTGGCATATTTCCTTCTGAAAGCGGAAGTGGTGTGTTTAACTGCTTAACTGACTTCCACAACAGCCAATAGTGTTCAAGATGCATCACCAATCCAAACAAACGTGACAGTAGCTTAAAAAGCTAAATGTGCAGAACAGTGAAGAGTTTAGCGAGCCTTCTGTTATGGGGAAGCGGCAGAATCGTGTTCTTACTCAGTCCGAGGAGCCCCAGATTGGTAAAACAACTCCGAGACGCCTGCCACATAACCATGAGCCGTTTTTGGTTGGAAAAGGGAACAGTGTGCATGAAGAGCTGTGTTTACTGCTAATGAATTTCTACTGTAGAGCAAGGCTCGCCTCCAGGGGCGGGGCATATGTTCTAGAGAGCATTTAATTGGATGATCATAAATTTTTGACTATGTACGAGTCGTTAAAGTTTTTCGATTGCTTTCTTGGAATGATGGAGGGGAAAATTTAAAATGCGAACTATTTTTTTTGTTGTTGTTTTCAGATATTGTAAGGTACTCGTTTTGATTTCAGAGGCACTTTAAAGGCAATTTAAAATAAATTTTTACAGAAGCATCTGGATCATTTGTATTGCAGATGTTAGTCTGGGTTACTGAACTCATGGGAATCTTAAGGACTTGTGTGTATGTATGCACTCAGTAAGCTTTGTGTGTGTGTGTGTGTGTGTGTGTAGGATGGTGTGTACAGGATGAGTGTGTCTCCTGATGGAGCGATGTTGGCTGTCATCCATTTTTCGGGCGCTCTCAGTGTGTGGGACATTCCATCACTCAAACAGAGGAGCAGCTGGAAGCAGGAAGAGCATGTAGAGCCTCAGACCTCTGTGTGTGTGTGTGTGTCACACTAAGTCTCTTTTGTTTTTTCCTTCCTTCTTTCCATCCTTCCTTCCTGTCCTTTATTTCCTGTTCTTTTAGTTCTTTTTCCATTCCAATTATCATTCATTCCTTCCTGTCCTTCATTTCCTGTTTTATTTCTTTTTTTTCTTTTTCTGTTGCAAATCTTTTGTTCTGTCCGTCTGTCTTCCTTCCTCCCACCCACCCACATCATTTCCTTTTTCCTCTCTAATTTCTTTCTTCTCTCTCTGCAGCCTGGCTTTGAGGAGATTAATCCGGAGTGGAAGACCTCACTAGAGAAGAGAAAGAAAATCAGAGGTAACGGACGGTGATTTCAAATAATGTTTCATTAACACATTATTAGAAGCAGAGAGCACACACACACGCGCAATACACGCACACACACACACATAATGTGCACCAGTGTAGGATGGATGGAAATTACACTTACAATATATATATTTTTTTAATTTTCATATTTTTCAGCAGCACTCAGCACATTTCCCTCAGCAGGAGCATTCACACCTAAAGCACAACGTGTACTATTAAATAAGGGATGGCTCGCATGTTTCTCCTCACCATATCGTACCTTTTAATATGCACACACACACACACACACACACACACACACACTGAAACCACTGTGTGATGTCAGACGAACGGTGAAGGAGAGAACGGAGCGTTTTAATAAAACCCCTCGTTCTGATGGCAGAGGTGTTAAATTCACACCATGACATTTTGATTAGACGTTTTATATTGAACATTTTCATAATGCAGCTCCAGCACTTGCACGCTTCCTCCCTCTCGCTCGCTTTCTCTCTCTCTCTCTCTCTCTTTCTCTCTCTCTCTCTCTCTCTCTGGTTGGAGTGTGAACTGAAAGCGTACACTTGAGCAATACTTTACTCCTAACTCAAAAGCAGATGAGTGCTTCGCTACAAGCGGAGTGCAAAAACGTCTTTTAGATCATAACTGCCTCCGTGTTTATTTTCTGCTCTCCTGCATCGACTAGTACACAATGATTCCTTTTCTTGCACTCCTTCTTCTGCCTTTTATGCTATTTATTTGTTTTTGAACTCTCTATTCTTTCTAAACTTTTGTTAACACCACACGAGAACCGTGACAAGGAAGTGAATAAGTTGAAGACTCAAGTATTTTGTTCATTATATTGGTACTCTCTTTGTGTTCCTATCCTACTCCTGATATAATTTCACAAAGAAACGATAATAAAACAATACACCCCGTGTAGTGTTTGAGTCTTAAGGGAACTTAAAGGAAGAAGGCCTTGTGACCTCAATCATGTGCTGGTTTATTACTTTTGATCAAAAAACATCGGTCTGTTGCTATGTTTCCCTGAATCATAGTCTGTCTAATAGTGGTGTTATGACTGGACGATTTGAATCGATCGACAGCGATTGAAATGAACCAAGGCGACAAGAATATATTGATTATTATCGAATAAGAACAGTATAAATATGATGATAAAATATGATTTGCTCGGCACTCGGATACTTAAAATAGAGCTTTCTTACCTCATCATTAATGAATAAAATATAAGCCTACACTATATATTTTTTTAACAATTATGTTTGACCGGTTAAATGTGGTGGGGGCGGGGGGTTGCAACCAAATATATGTTGTTTTGGAAGTGAAGTCAGAGACATGTTAACACTTGCAACACTTTTTAAATTGTACCTTTTTCATAAAAACAAAAACAAACCTCTGTTAATTTCGGCCAGCTACTAAAATCAGTACTTTTGCAACGTGTGCGTTTTTATTTCCCCAAAAGTAAACCGGCTGCTGCACATACAGTACATACAATGCATATTCAGCGCTTGGACTCCACTCCAGACCTTTTATTTCCTTAATTTGTTAAGAAATAACGAGGAAACCGGCCACACCTGGCCGTGAAACTGCTCATCGGTCTTTAGTCCTGATACTTTTGAGCATGTGAAAGCGGACTCATTCTTAAACAGTTAATACGGTATTTTTGTTAAACCCCTTGAATTAAAACTGAAAGTCCACACTTCAATCCCATCTCAACTGCGTCAGTTCAAATCCATTGCGGTGACGTGCAAAGGCAAACTGTTGAAAGTTGTGTCCCTGTCCCAATACTTATGGCCCCGACTATACGCTAAGAGGCACTAAAGGCTGTTTGACGTGTATCTGAAATGAACATTTAACTTGGTAACGTGCCATCAACAAGGTCAAGACTAAAGATGAATCGTGAGCTCAGTAACATGGATAACGTTAATAATTGAAGTAGTAAACGAGTAAATAAACACTCCCATGTCTTGCGGTCTACTGCGGCTTCGCTCACATTTGACAAACTTCCTCTTGTTCTGTTACAAAATTTAGCAAAACTTAAAGCGGATTGGGATTTCAAAAGAATGAGATAATTGGGCATAATCTAAAGATAAATAGGGCATTGAGTGCATAGATTCAGATCACTTTGTGACGTCTCACTGGTTGGATCTCATGTTGTTTTTCGAACAATAAACTGGATTTTTGCTTCTCCCATCCAACGTGTTTTATTTTTTTATTTTGTGTATGATCACTTATGGAAATAGGTAATTAGTACCTCTAGTCGTTTTTGACAGGACAAACTATTATTATTATTACTAGTTTACTGTTTTAGCCCACATGAACACAAAGTGGTGGTTCAAGTCAAGTTAGCATGCTAACTGAGTTAGCATTAGCAAGGATCTTCATGACATCACTTTCGAGCGCACTATAAAATCCAGCTACTAGCACTGTAACTGGCGCTCTCATTCATCCATTCTCACACACACACACACACACACACCAATAGTAGCAGAGCTGCCAGGTGCTAACTTGCCATCGGGAGCAACTTTGGGTTCAGTGTCTTGCCCAAGGACACTTCAGCATGTGGAGTAACCCGGGCTGGGAATCGAACCGCCAACCCTACGATTAGTGGACAACCCACTCTACCAACTGCGCCACAGCCGCCCCGATAACGATTTATGAGAACGGTCACAAACGGAAAGTCGCTGTCCGTTTTTTTTGTATTAAGTGGTATGAGCACGTTAGCAGGGTGTGGAGCGAAGGAGTGTGAGGGAGTGTCTATAAAATGACAGCCATCTAAACACACACCTGCATTTGCACTGTGACCGTTTTCCATGAGGGTTTTCTCAGCTATGTAATACTTTTCATGCCTTGAATTATTTGTTTTGTTTGTTTATATTTTTTAAATCACATTTTGCTTAATCTTTGACACTTTATTCATTTCATAGGGGGGAGGTAACTATTCTTTAAGTAAATATTGTGTAGATTCATGAGGTAATCCCAGTGAAATCCATTTTAGTTCCAGATTTAAACACCAAACAAATTTGGAAGTGTTCAAGGGGGTGAATAATTGTGTTAATTTAAGCATGAAATGCTTAAAATGCGTGATTAGATGGACTATTAATGGACGACTGTGGCTCAGGTGGTAGAGCGGGTTGTCTCCACATACCAAAGTGTCCTTGGGCAAGACTGTGAACCCCAACTTAGCGCTTTGCATGGCTCTGCTACCATTGGTGTGTGTGTGTGTGTGTGTGTGTGTGTGTGTGTGTGAATGTGTGAATGAGAATTAGTGTAAAGTCCTTTGTAGAACCTCTAAGATAAAAAAGAAAATCGCTGTATAAGTGCAGATTCAAGTTAAAAACGGGCTGCATTTGGTTGGTACGTCGTGCTCTTGGTGTGCTTGTGATATTCGAGAACCCATTTCTGTGTACATCTGGTTACTGGGTTTCCACCTTGACTGAGTTATGTATTTAATAAAACTCTCTTCACTGAGCACCTTTCAATCTAAATAATGGTAAGTAGTGAAGTGCGAGAGAAAACCACTTGTTAGTTGTTTGAATTGACTCATTTTTCATGGCGGTATGTTAGCCATTGCCTGTACTACTAAAGTGGTAATAAAGTAAAAACTTTATTTACCTCACAACTCATGGCTCATTCCGTGTCTCTCAGCATTTTAAAGCATTAGACCTGTTCGAAAGCTTTACTAGAAATTTGAGATTTTTTTTCTCTAATGATCCCTCTTATCCTTTTGTTCCCATTTCATTTTTCTTTTGCTTCCGTTATCTGGCTATTTCGCTCACATTTCATTCTTGGTACAAAGGAGCACTTTGTATCCAATCACAGTGTTTGATTGATGTGAGAGGTGAAGCCTGAGAAGGTGGAAGTGTTTTAGAATAAAAGACCAATCCTTGGTCTCGGTTCTATTGATAATGAAACGTTTAACGGCACATTATTTTGTGATAATAGAGGATTGGTAGTGTCTGGTAAGAGTGTTAGTCAAAAAAGTGTTGATATCTCTCTCTCTCTCTCTCTATCTTGCTCTCTCTCTTGATTTGTGTGTGTAGATAAAGAGCAGTATCAGTCTCTGATGGACGTGGGATGGTGGAGCGAACAGGCTCTGATTCTGGCCCGCTGTTCCGGTTCTCTCACCGTCTCCTCCGTCCGAGCTCTCACCAATCTCCTCGGGAAATCGTGTGAATGGTTCGAGGCCTCACCCCGAGTCACATCGGCTCACGATGGTGGGTTCCTCAGCCTGGAGGTACGACTATGTGTGTTTCAACGCACTTAATTGTTCTTATTCAGCACGTTTAATTGCACAAATTCTGTTTCTACTTCTGCAAACATTATTCATTTTAAATTCAACACCTCTACCACTATTACTGTCACTGTTTCACAAGTCTAACTACTATAACGGTATTACTAGTGTATTACTATATCTACTCCTGCCTTTACTACTAGTGGTAACACTATACCACAACTATTCCTGCTTGTTGTGCTACTTGTACTGCTGTAGTACTACAACTGTTCCTACCTCTGTCACTGAAGCTACCATTACTACTGGCTACTGCTAATATTACTGCAGGTGCTGGTAGCTCTGCGGTTAAGGCATTGGCCTATGTGCTACTATAAATCACAAATTTTTATTAGAGATGCACCGATACTAAATTTCTCAGCCGATAATGATACCCGATTATTATTCAGAGTGATATTGGCCGACATCGATAGTTCTGCATTTTATGCCTTCTTTTAAATTAATTATTATTAATTCCACAATTCTGAAGGAAATGGAAATAAAAAACTTTATTCTCTCTATTTCAAGTTTTTTCACAGTAACTGGTCTCGTAAACAGAAAACACATTACTCCGATTTACATTAACACATGAACTCAATTCTGAAGATTAAAGTAAGATTTCTTAACTTATTGAATGTTATTAATTCATATTAACATTGAATTCTAAAAAATCTCGTGTTAGCCTCACATTCACTCACCACAAACACAAGCATTTCTACTTCATCACTGACCTCAAACTGGAAATATATATCAACTTTTTTATATATTAACATTAACTAGATATGAAATATACTACTCTACAAATATATTTCTGTGATATATTAGTTTTTGTCAACTCACATTTATTTAAATCTTTCAATGGAGTACTGGTGCTTTAATGCATGCGGCAAAAAAATTAATAAAAAATGTATTCGACGTCGAAACTCCCGCTTCACTGCTGCAGTGTCTGCTGTAACATTTGTGAAGAGCTTACAGACATTACAAACTGCAGTCTTGTCCTCGTTCCACATAAGACACATCTGTACACACAGCACGAAATCGATGTTTTCCCACGTTCTTTTATTGAAAAAATAGAATTGGATCTTTTTAAACTAACGGCCGATGGCCTATAGCGTGAAAAAGTGCCTTTATCGGCCGATACCTATTAATGGCCGATACTTCGGTACATCTCTAGTTATTATCCCAGCGCTGCCAGACTGTCACTGCTGGACCCTTGAGCAAGGCCCTTAACCCTCACCTGCTCAGTTGCATAATAAATGTATAATGTAAATTTAAAATGTCGCTCTGGATAAGTGCATCAACCAAATGCTGTAAATTTATCACTAGCTCTATTGCTGTTATACTACTATAGAACCACAGCTGTTCCTATAGTTATACTTGAAACGAGATTTGTTGCCGATTGCTCTAATCGTAGCTCGCCTCTTGAGCATGTCGGCAGCTGCAGTGTTATAAAATACAGAATTTAACTTCCCAATGGCTGCTAAGAATGACGACAAAGCCAGCAAAGCTTGCGGTTCAGTCTCGTTGTTGTTGTTGTTGTAGTATACGATCAAGGTAGCGTGATGGTCATATGGTAGGGGCTTGACGAATCAGGGAAGGATATGCAGTGATCCAGAAGACCCAATCGCGAGCAAATGCGGACAAAGCCACGTCTTCGTTTTGGTCTGTTTACACTGAAACGAGAGCCTGGAGTTTTCAAACCAAAACGGGATCTTTAATGTTTCCAAAGTCTGTTTTCGAGCGTCAAAAATGCCGGAGTAGAGTAGACGACATGCATAACCGTTGTGAAACTTATGCGTTTTAAAACGAGAACACTTGAGCATCAGTGAATGTTTGCAACTTTTGTAATAGTCGTGCACGAGTCCCTTAGTGGTTGTCCTCAGTGTGAAAAGATGGATCTCAACATCATATAGCCACTGTTGGAAAGGGCTCAATTATGCAGAAGATACTGGAAAAGTTATGAATGTGCAGGACCTGGAGGATTTGTGTGAAGAACAGTGGGCAATTTAACTGCTCAGGACAAACAAGGGACTCGTGAACATCTATCAGTATCGCTACTACTCAAATAATTGTAGTAGTAATTATTGTAATACTGTAAATTCCAGACTACAAGCCACTACTTTTTTCACAGACTTTGAACACTGCGGCTTAAACAATGACGCGGCTAATTTATGGATTTTTACGGGCTAAC
>JAOUWY010000043.1:7814383-7826104 GCA_025728095.1 Prietella phreatophila
ACCACTACTGTTACTACTGCTACTGTTACTACTACTATTACTGCTACATCTACCACTACTGTTACTACTACTACTGTTACTACAGCTACACTACTGCTACTACTGCTACTGTTACCACTACTGTTACTACATCTACCACTACTGTTACTACTGCTACTGTTACTACTGCTACTATTATGTCTACTTTTACTACTAATAATAATAATATCAAACTTATTATTTAACTAGCTATGAACAATAACAATTAATGTATTTAAGTGGTTGTTTTCATTTTAAATACCTAGAATATTGCCTTGGTCTCATCATTATGTTGGTACTTTGAAGGACTTATGGAAGGACTTTTTTTTTTTCCTTCTCTGCATTTTATAATGCCAAAAGCTTGTGTGTGTAGGTGGTTGAGTGTGTCTTTTCATTACCTGCTGCTTTCGAGAGGTATACAATCATTTGTTCAGTTCCAGTGGTGTATATACTGCTTTCTGCTCACCCTTGATTCTGCTGAGATATTAATGATTGCAAGAGAACGCGCAATGAATATGATAATTATGGTTTGGTTTCTTTGTTTGTGTGTGTGTCTGGTTTCTCAGTGTCAGCAGAAGTTTATTGGCGATCCTGATCAGCTGATGTCAGTGGCGTTGGAGTGTATCTACAGCTGTGAACGAGAAGACCAGCTCGCTCTCAGCTACGACATATTGGAGTGTCTGCCTCAGAGAGGATTTGAGTTAGTATGCATCACGACACATACACAGCACACAGATATGAGGGGCTTGCTATCTTAGGCTGAACTTATATTGAATTTTCAATGCATCAACGAAAATATATTCAATGAGTAGCTACTCACATTTGCGGATATATTTAGAAATAGTTATTGTTTAGATTACTCTTTTTTTTTTTGATTATCTAGGACTAAGAAAAAAATGAATACATTTGACAGCGCCTAATTTTTAATCATTTATGACATGCATTTTAAAATCAAAACATGACCAATATAATAGTAGCCGTCACAATGGCAGCTGGCTTGCAAAATTCATAGTCGCTTCTTTGCTTCTCAACAATGAAAACCTTTAATTTACAATACTTTGCTAACATGTAATGTCATCTCGAATAATTATCTAGCTATTTGGTATTTATTTTTTTAAATACAGGAATATAACTATTTAACTAGCTATTTATAGAGAAAATCATAATTCTCCGAGATTGTTTATTCATACCGCTACAGATTGGTGATAAATGGGAAAAAATTCAACCTGGCTCTGTTTGCATTAAGTTTTGCATTAAGTGTTGACACTCAAACTAGATCTCTACCTATTAAATCAATCTACAGTGAATTATTGGCACAATTTTATATAAATGAGCTTAATGATGATTTCACATAAATGTTACACACAGTAATTCAAAAGTTAACTTTGTTCTAAGAAAATAATTCAAATTTTAAAAAAATAAAAATCCTTTCCAAAATATGTGCCAAAATTATTGACTTCAACAACAATTAAAAACAAATATTGTATATGAAATAAATAAGTAAATTTAAAAAATTGCTCACCATATGCTTGCACACACATCACTTATTACATTTGAAATCAAAATTATTCAACCACCATTGCAAATCAGGTTTATTGTCAAAATGTACATACAAAATGACTTTGAGCTGTTGCAATGAACAAATCACACAAAAGCGATTGAAATAGTTCAACACAATGAACTCTTCAAGTGGGTTCCCCAAATTCAACTGAAAATGCAATGCAACTTTTAACACACACAATTATTCAAACCCTTCATGGCAAGCATTTTAGTACTTAGTAGAGCACCCTTTTGCTGTTACGACCTGCTACAAACCAGATGCTTAGCCAGACACCAGCTACTGGCAGCGTTCCTGAGGAATCTTAGCCCATTCTTCATGTACAATGGCCTCCAGTTCAGTAATATTCATGGGTTTGCATGCTTCTGCAAATCCCACCAGAAATTTTCTGAGGTTTAAGTCAGGTGACTGGGATGACCCTGTAGAATCTTCCAGGACTTCTTCTATAACCAAGCCTTTGTGGAATATGTGGTGCGCTTTCAATCATTGTCCTGTTGGAAAGTCCAATGATGCCCAAGCTTCAGCTTCCTCACAGACGGTATGACGTTTTCACCTAGGGTTTCCTGATACTTCAATGAATCCACCTTGCCTTCCACACGCTGCAGGTTTCCAGTGCCAGAGGAGGCAAAGCAGCCACAGAGCATCACCGAGCCATCACCGTGCTTGACTGGACAGTGTTCTTTCTTCATTCTTCTTCCTCCAGATATACCGCTAATCCATCGTGCCGAAAAGTTCTAGTTCTGGCTTGTTTATATGATTTTGAGCAGACATTTGCGCTTTTGTATCAGTTGTGATGTACGTCTTGGAGTTCTGGCATGGAAACCTTCTGCGTTTAGTATGCGCCTTACTGTGTTCACACAATCCACAGTGCCTGTTTCCACCAAGTCTTGCTGCAGGTCTTTTGCAATCTCTCGAGGGTTTTTCACATCCTGCCTTCTCAGAAATCTGCTAGCAGCCGTTGATAGCTTCCTTTTTCTGCCCCGTCCAGGTATTTCATGTATTCTTTTCCCCTAGCCAGTTCAGCCATTTCATGTGAATGAAGCATTTGATTAGCTGTATCAGATGTGCATGAGACAACACCTGTTTTGCATATTTTTGCTGTTGTGAGGGATTCTGTTCAGGGGGATGAATAATTTTGAAACCAGAGAAGTCAATATAAGTTCCATTTTCAGTTGAATTTGGGGAAACCACTTGAAACATTCGTTGTGTTGAACTATTTCAATTGCTTTTGTTTGATTTGGTCATTGCAAACATCTGAAAGTCTGTACATTTTGACAGTAAACCTGATTTGCACTGGAGATTGGATAATTTTGATTGCAATTGTAGATGTTTGTGTTCATTTATATGAAGTCTCAGTTGATTAATGTAATGTTTTAGATGAATGTACCCAACATTGTTATATAGTATGATCACATAACTTATAATATTAGTTATATTAATCTAAAACATTACATTTATCTATTGACACTCTTCATATAAATGAATGCTGGCTCAGTGTCTTAGGTTGGCTCGGTGTGTGTGTGTGTGTGTGTGTGTGTGTGTGTGTGTGTGTGTGTGTGTGTGTGCGTGTGTGCGTGTGTGCGTGTGTGCGTGTGTGCGTGTGTGCGTGTGTGCGTGTGTGTGTGTGTGTGAGTGCATGTGTGTGCATGTAAAGCTCAGTATAAGCTGTCTCCTAATGAACTCAGGATTATCTCTGCATGCTTCTGTCTTCCTTCAAAGAGCAAAATCTCCTAACCTAATTAGACCACCTTATTACCCCCTTGATCTTTATTCTCAATGCCCTCTTCAATTTAACTGGAATTAAAAATGCATGATAATTCTACTTATGCTAAAATTATTCTGCTATATGAACACATCTAGATTGTTCGTTATAATGAAACACAGTGATTCCTAAACAGCGTTTTTGTTTTTTTTTAAAGGGAAATGTCACAAACGTTGATCAGTGCAGACTCATACGAGCATGTTCACCTAATTCTTTGTATCCAATCATCTCTTTAAATTTCTGAATGAGTTTCCCCCCATCGGTTTCAAATGTGCTTGTGGCCGTCCATGTTTTACGTACACTTTAGAATCAGCGGCAGTTCGGGGCGGCAATTGTTTATATGGTGGGTTCATTGTTATTCTTAATGAAAAACACGGCAACTACAAAACAGTCCAATGACAAACTCGCTTATATTAAACATAGAATTACTACTATATTAAACATTAAAACAAATCTTCCACCATCGTCTTGTCGGTCAACTTGTCTGACTCCTATCACCTGATAAATTAAATCTCACTCCTTTGTGCTGCGGCTTGGCTCCTGCTGAATTGAACAGACACGTTCAGTTTTCAATTGTAGCGTCCATTCTCTAACTGGAACTAAATTATTTTTATTACTATAACATGGTAAAACAGTGGGGGCGGTGCGCAAGTGATGTCTGTGGCGCGAACACCGGTAACACCTGCTATCACAGCAAGCCTAGTGTACACTACTGGACTGAACATACTGTATATGTTTCACTGTTGGAAAGACATTTTGATAATGCTGTATGGTTGAAATTTGTTTCTAAGTCAAATATAAATCTTATCTATTTATTTCTGAGTCAAAACGGCATATTTCAGGTTCACGCACCAAGGATATCTTGTTTTTTGGCTTGTTTATTATTTTTCAACACATTGCCAATGTTGCTTGGATCAGGGCATTGCCCCGGAGGCTCAATAGTGCCTCCTTTGACATTTTTCTCATCTGGTGTCACCTTGCACCAAATTTGGTAAGCCTAGAGATCTTTTTAAGACAAACAACTTCCACATCCATTGACTCTGCCCAACAAGAAGTCAGTGATTTGGGATTTTGTATGTTTTAACAGGTACAAAACTTTTAAATATTCCTCCTAGGGGATTCATCAGATTCAAGCCAAATTTAGTCAAAATGATGCCAAGACATCCAAGATAATTTGCGATCGAATTTAAACTTGTCTTGTCAGTCTCAAGCTTGGATCTCTCTTACAGGATTAAACAGCCAAAATGGATTTTTACATTCTCCATTTTGGAATGTGTGCTATGTTGGTCATTTGTTGTTCATTATATTAGGAGTTCCTCCAATGTTGACCTTATTTGTAGGGACTATATTCTGTTTGCCAGTTGTACTTTTCATCCAGTGGTGCACTTCATCCAGCATTGTAGTGCAGACGGTTGTCTTGGACAGTCACTTATTTTAGGCAAATGTTAAAGCAACACCATGTGTATATATACTACTTAATTTTGTTTTCTATATGAGAATTTCAAAGAGTTAAAAAATCGAACCGATCTGTCCAGCACATTTGTATGTTGCCTCGAAACAATTTGTCATTTCTAAGCTAAATAAAAAAGGAAGTGATTGGGAGTGAACAAGTTTAAATGTGTACAACTTTGTATAGCTGTTATAACATGGCTGTTTTGTGGACATAGCACATTAAATGTAGCTATAAATTGATAAATTATGTAATTCTTTAATTTAAAAAAAGTAATAGCACATTGCTGTTTATAGGAAAGTAATGAACATGGCCTGCTTCACGTCAGGCTGCATCACACCATCCCATATTTGATTATTTCACCAAACCAGCATGAACTATAGCGTTTTATTTCTTACGAATTATAACCGACTACGAACACACAAAGGATCTTATCAGGTTTTAATTAGTCAGTGTTGAATTTATAATTTCTCGTTCTTGCTCTCTTACAGGCCACAGACTGAAACCACAAAAATCCTGCATGACCAAGTAGACTCCCTGGAGAAACATCTCAGGTAATGGCTGAATGAAGGATGGTCGGAAGGCCATAGTGGAAGTGAAAAACAGAGGCCCTGGAGATAGAGATGGAGGGGAGAGAGAAAAGACAGAGGGTTTCTTTGGGGTTTTTCTCTGGCCTTTTCCTATCCAGAAGTTAGAAAGTCCGAAATTAGTTTTGGCTGAACGCCATGGGTGAGACTGACTGTATTTTTGTATCTGCCACAGTGTTTCCCCATTTAATTTGCAGGTGTCTTACATCAAAGTCCTCCACCTGATCACTTCTTCTTTTTAATGTGGCTCTTAAGGGGAATTTCGGGACTTCACATCGCACAGCGTATAATTATCATTGTTCTTGAAGGCTAAATTATATGCCGGGTGGTGAAGAAAATCCATGCTGCAGTGTGTGTTTGTGTGTGCATGTGTTCTAGTCAGAGGTGATGTGTAAACGGGCTGGGACAGCTCTCTTGACAGACACTCTCTTAGTTCATTTCAAAACCGAAAGAAAAAAGTTAACACAAGCCCATATTCATATTTCATTGTAACTGGGTGCATGGAAGGAGGTAATGATTCCTTTGAAACATTTATATAAACTCATAAAGTTCTGTAAGTAATTCATTGATAACTTGTTGCATGTTGTAACAAAAGTATTACCTTTTATATTGCAATGCCTCATGGTGTACTGTATGACCTTTATAACTATTCATGACGTGAATAATTATATAGCGCCTGCAATAGGTATTAATCATTATAAAAGCACTATAAACAATACAAACACTCTAATCCAAGAAGGACACATTATTACCCCTTAGTGATAGAGGAGGACCAGAACCTGTTGTATCCCAGAGAGCATCGGGCACAAGGCAGGGGATATCCTTAATTTGAAGGCAAAACATCAAGTTGTCAAATCTGTATGTAAAATATGTATGTAAAAGTGTTGCCAGGAATTGGCCTCACATCCTGCCAAATTCATTTGCATGTTATGGATGTATTGTCCTATTTATCAAAATCTGAGAAACAGCATTTGTTCTGGTTGGTCTTATGATGCGGTGACTCAAATTTCCTGATGACTGTAGGTGAAGGAGCAGTTTAGATAAAATTTAAGATGGCCTCCTTCCATTTTGGGATATAACAAATTTGTTACATCAAGAACATGTGGCAACTTACAAGTAATCAATAGAATGATTGATGTTGAGTGATTTAACCCTAACCCTAAATTTTGAGCAGATTTGTGAATTATTGCGCCTCCTAGAGGTAAATTGATACTAAACCTTTTGAAGTCCCTATGGTCCTTAGGAAGTTTGGTTTGAATACGTCACACTTTTTGAGATATTCTCTCAAACGCTGTTTAGCAACTTCGCCATCAAATTTGTTTGCTCATTATGGACGAACCATCCCACATATAACATTTCCAACCCTGTTTGGGTTGGTCTCCTGATGCTGTAAACCAAATTTGGTGGTGGTTTGACAAAATATGTATAAGAAAAAGTGGGAAAAAACCTCCAACGTGGCAGAAAATACATGATGTTGGAAATTAACATCATGCCATATGACTGAACTCAACTTGACCAAAAGAATCAGTGGAAAGTGGAATTGTGTGAAGCTGCAAAACTATTATTGAAAGGTATGTCCAAATTTGCACTGTTGGTGGTGCTAGAGTGCTTGAGTGGCATACATCGAAACTGTTGTGTTGGTAGTTAAGACTGTTCTTTATCACCACTAAATTCATAGACTCCCATGTGGAAGAAGAAGAAATTAAAATAGGGTATCTATGCACCTTCGGTGATTGGCCCCCTAAAAACATACAATTACAACAGGGTGCTTGTTCATCGTTAGTGCTTGGCCCCATAATAATTTATGAATATGGGGTTCTTCTAGTGTTGCCAAAAAGAAAATAAAAAAATTAAAGTTCAACTTCCTTTCTTGCTGTTTCTCACTTTTTTGCCCAATAATTTTTTTCTACAGTATTTTTCTGCATGAACTGCATATTCTATCCCTTATATCATAATTTTATTTCCTTTGATACACTTTCCCTTCTTCTCTCCATCTCTGATTCATTCTGTATCATAACTAGTGGATAGATTATGTCTCCTTATAAATCAAATCAAATCCTCCCATGCTCCATGCTTTTTCATCTCAACTGAGGGACAGATGGAGAGAGAGCGTAAAAGGCAGAAACCAATCTGTATCAGTAAAGACGAGAGAGACAAGTGTCTGTGCTAATGTGTGTTTAAGCAGAAAACATCTGTGCACTAAGAAAGATCCCCATTTACTGAGCGCATCCCAGCCAAGTGCTGCGTTTGTTCGGCCGACTGCTCTGACTGATGAGACTCTGATTTATGTCGACTCATTTTGTGCATCGCAGTTTCTCAAATTACACTGTTAAGCTTTCCTCGCTGGATGTGTGTGGAGTATACAGTCATTTAACGGTGGTTGGGAAGACTGATGAAGGGATTGTGAGAAGATGGATGGAGAAATTAATGCATTTGATCAATTGATTATCAGACGAAGGGGTTGATTTGATGGATTTGATTAATGTTTATTAATCAATTAAATGTTAAATTAATTGGTTTAGTTAACGGATTAGTGATTGAATAAATGAGTGGCTATATAGATGTATTTGACAAAGTTTAGATTGAGGGATTTGTTCATAAATTTATACTATGGCTAATGTATTTATTAATGGATGTGTTGGTTGGATGAGAGGTCTGTTTATTAAAATGATGGACAGATGAATTAACTGCATGGATTGATTGACTGACTGGTTTGATTGGTGGATAGGCTGGTAGATTGACTGGAGGAATGAATGTTGGATTGACTGGTGGGTTGAATTTTTTTATCACCCGGAGGATTGAATGGTTGGTCAACTGGTGGATTGAATGGTTGGTCAACTGGTGGATTGAATGGCAGTTTGACTGGAGGATTGAATGGTAGTTTGACTGGATGGGTTGACTGGAGGAGTGAATGGTGTGTTGACTGGAGGAGTGAATGGTGTGTTGACTGGAGGAGTGAATGGTGGGTTGACTGGAGGAGTGAATGGTGGGTTGACTGGAGGAGTGAATGGTGGGTTGACGGGAGGAGTGATTTGTGGATTGACGGGAGGAATGAATGGTAGGAATGACTGATGTGTTGGGGAGGGTTGACTGAAATTTAGATTGACTAGTGGGTTGACTGGTGGATTGAAAGTTGGGTTGACTAGAGGAATGAATGGTAGGATTGACTGGAGGATCGACTTGTTGGTTGACTGAGGATTGACTAGGTGGATCTTCTGGAGGATTGATTGGTGGCTTGACTGGGAGGGTTGACTGGTGGGTTGAATGGTAGATTGACTGGAGGATTTACTGGTGGGTTGACTAGAGGAATGTCTGGTGGATTGACTGGATGGGTGACTGGTGGCTTGATAGATGAATGGAAGGAAAAATTTAACGATTGACTAGTGGATGTATGGAGTAATTGGACTGAAAATAAATGGCAAAATGTAATGTTTTTTCATTATTAATGGTTGGATAAGTAGATAGCTACACAAATGATTGATGTATGAATGTCAGATGTGGTATATCTGTGTGTATGTATGTGTTGCAGTGTTGCTGAGGTACTGGAGAAGCATGGCCTACAGAAGCCAATTGCATTCATAAGAAACAGTCAGAACAGCAGGGAGGAGGCTCACCAGCTGATGGTCAAACTCACCCGCCATACCGGGCGCAAGTAAGACATGCACTATATAATTTAATCTATTTACTTTTAACACTATTTATATACACACACACACATCCCTGCCACACAGGATGAAGGACACACAACTAGGGCTCACCTACACACACTCAACACACCACTCAATAGCCAAATAATGCAAAATTCAGCCACAGAATTTGATGCAAATATGAACATTACACGTTACGCTGACACACAGTATAAATCATTTATTCTTTACCCATTATAAAAACACAGTGTGCACACAATGAAGTAAGCACTAATCATGCTTCTTCATGACTAATTACAAACCGCTATAAATGCAAATACCACACGCATGTACGGGGAAATATGCAAACGTTTATCTTTGACATGGAACTCAAGTTCAGTGTAACGCCCAGTAGTTAATGCAATAATGACACCAATACTGAATTCTGTTTTTGTTGGTCGGTTAAATGACAACTACTAGTCACTGGCATCACTAACCATTCATGAAAAAAAAAAAGATTTTTAAAAGAGAATTCAAAGTTGGGAGAGTTTTTGAACTCTCAACTCTAGTTCATGGTTTAGGTCATTGTACACATTCTAATACATTATCGTTTTTACAGTAACAACGTTACTTTGTGTGGCACTCCGTATGCACAGAAGTGTGAAATTTTTAATATGGTGAAGCTTTCTGTAAGGTTTTTGTGGAAGGAGTCTCCAGTGTCAGTCAGAGGTAAGCTGTAAGTGTACATCTTCTGCCGTGGGACTTCATATTGGGCCTTCAGGAAAGATGACTTTGCATTTTCTGTTTCTCAGCAACATGACTAGTTGCTTTTTCTCTGTCTTATCCACCACAAGAAAATGTGTAGGAACGTTTATAGCTGCCGTAAAGTAAGTGATAATTAGACTTGACTATAAACTGATACTATGTATTAGTTGCTATATGTTATATAAACTCGTACTAAAGTACTGTCATTCCATTTAATAAGGAAAATAAATTGGGGGCAAATTGCTGTGGTATAAGAGAAATAAAACACTTCACAACGTGCTGTTATTGGGAAATAATCAACTTCAGTGTGGCAACAGTAACTTGATTTAACTCATCTTTTATTGCTGATTATCATATAAAAGCCCACCTCAAGTGAGTTATTACTTGCATATAAAGGTGTATGAATTAGGTTACGTTGCTGTTACAGCAACAATTATTATTATTATTATTATTATTATTATTATTGTGCTACTCAAACTAGGCATTTAACTAGTTATGTTCCTTTTTCTGTTTTAAGAAATCCGCCAGTCAGTGAGAGTGTGTGGAGAGCTCTACTGCAGGATCTACTGGACATGCAGCAGAACGTCTATACCTGCCTGCAGCCTGCTACCTGCCACCAGGTATTACACACACATTACACGCTTGTTACACATTTAATTAAAGATGCATTGTTGCCTTGCAGTCCGTATTCGGTTTGGTTTGATTTATGGCCTGTGCGATGTAACGGTATTTATCGTTCAATACAACATCCACTGAAGTTTATTGTCGGTTATTTTATATTACCAGACCTGTTAATCATCGGGACTATGCTGGAAATCTGTCAAGCCCTGGATTCAAATAAGGGAAATATTGGAGATGACTAGGGGTTGGAGAGGATACTGTGCTGGTTAATTAGCTAGCACATTAATGTAATAGCACTTTTAATACATGAATGTCAAATTTTCCTAAGAGCCATACTTACATTCAGATAACAGTGGGAAAGAGGAGAAGGAGACGTTTTCAGTGTGGCCTAATGAAGTATGATTTTCCACTACACTTAACCTTCCCTCCTTTTTTGAGGCAGTATAGATCTTCTGTAAAGAAATCTATTTAACGCATTGCAGAAGATTCACTAAACGTTAGCTATCCTCTTGGTGGTGTTTTAATTTTGGCTGTTGACTTCATGCAGTGTATTTTCTGACTTGATGAAACCCGTTTTTCAGGCCAGGATGGTAGACACTGTTATTGTAGCTTGCTTCTTTCTCTGATCTGCTGTCTGATCAAGTGTGTGCGTTCGAGGCTTTAATTTGAAAAGATTTGTTGTCAGCTTGTTTGTTTAATGCCTAGCTTCCGCATTATGAGAGTCTATACTATACTAGTATATAATACTTTTATTTTTCACCACATTTTCTGTGTAGATTTGGAAAAGATTATGTGCATATGTATGTACAAATCCCTTTGAATTAGCTGTTCCTATATAAACAATATACTATAAATCTGTGATTGAAATTACAGCCAGAATTCCTGTCCACTTCATTAATTGCCACCTTCAGACCAATCAGAACTGAGAATTTGACAGCGCTATGGTGTAATAGCCAATAACCAACCCAGTCAGATCTGTTGCAGGGATACAGGTTGTGTCTGGAGTGAAACCTTGGATCTTTTTTCACGATAGTCAAATCGCATTTTGAGAGATGTGGTCGCTTTGATTGGCAGCACTGTACGTGCTGAAGCATGTCTCGTGTAGCAGAATTTCTAATGAATTTGTCCAAACTCGAGTAACCAAACACAATCTGCTCTACTTCCCATCGTGAGTTCTGTATTAGATTCAGCTCATTGGCTCGCAGACAGAGTGGGAGTTGATGTTTCATTTGCAGCATAATTGGAGTTAACCACATTATGGTGTTAGAAATAACGTGTGCTGCAGATATTGCCTCCCGTAATGGAGACTAATGAAGGCGCTCATGAGAGATATA
>JAOUWY010000043.1:7896009-7921763 GCA_025728095.1 Prietella phreatophila
TGTATATGTGTTTGTATATATATATGTGTGTGTGTATATATATATATAGATATATATATATATATATATATAAACCTAGATAGACAGATTTTTTGTGTGTTTTTGTACTTTTTTAAATAACTTTATGACTTTTATAAAACTATATAAGGAACAGGTATGGAACATGAATGATATAAAATGTTTCTGAACACTAGAACTAGAACTTTGAACAAGAGAACTAGGCTGTAATAAATAATGTGGACTAATTTACATGTAAAAACATGTTGCATTACATTTGTCTTGCGTTTTAAAAACATTGGCAGATGATTGATGTAAATTGAGACGAAGGGCGTGTCTCATTATCCGTGACGTCATTAAATCTCCGGGTCTCAGGCTCTCACTGAACAGAGCAGATGCAGAGAGAGGTGAGAGTGCAGCGGGAAAGAAAGACCTCTTGCTTGCAGGACAGTACTGGCCACATTTGGAACATAAGGTTCGTCCAAAAAGTCGCTAGATTTAGGCACAGATAGGCACTTTTTTGCAGCAAAAATAAAGTCCCTAATAAAGTGGCTAAGTTGGCAACACTGGTCTGCACTAACAGCTAGATAAAAGGCAGCTAAGCTCCGCCTCTCCCCAGCAAAAAGGAGAGGGAATGCGGGGTTTTTCATGTATGTGCATCTATTTGAAAAGCAATAAAATACACGAGACCCCAAATGATGCACTGTCTGTGTGTTTTTTCTTGAAAATAATTTGCGGCCCCCTTCTGATCTCTCCACGCTCCCCGGGTGGAGAACCTGACAACCACTGCCTTAGGGGGATCTTATGTCAGGAAAATTGCAATGTCCAACCAGAGAAATTGTCTGCCGTTGTCCCATGGATATTTACTAGTGTTTTTAAAAGGCTTTTTTATTTCCACAAAATGGATATATCATCTCATTGTAGTTTTATTTAGCTAACTTTCTCACTTTGACCAGTATATGATTATTGCAGTGGTTGCATTTGTCACTTTCATGTTTAGCCATTTTCCTGGTCATGGTTATGGAAAGCAGTGTTTTCTGTGGCCGTGCAATGAAATCCTGACCATTTTTCATAATGTATGTCATAAAATATAAGCAAACAAATGTCCAGCTCTTAAAAATTTGCACACAACACAAACCGTGATATGAGCATCAACGTATAAATGAAATCATGAGATAAAAATGAGCTGCATTTAGAGACTCTACACGCTGTTTAGTTGAGTAAAATTACTGTTTGATTTGCACAGGTAGGAGATTCTCCGTTAAAAAAAAACAAAACGGTGTATATTGTCAAAGATGAATGGGTGCTTTTAGGGCGCAGTTAGAATTATGGAAATGAGACCCTGCTAATTGAGTCTCTCTAGCTTTCATTCATCATTATCTAAGTTATCGTTTTTAGAGGAAGCAGTGCTTCACCATATGCAATATTTGATGCTGACTCACTTAAATCAAGTTATATTAAAGCCTGAAGTGTTAGGTGAGGCCACTGAGTAACTGAATCAAACCTTTCCTGAATGAAAGTCCTTTCAGAACTCGAGAGATTGAAATGATTATTTATTTATTTTTGCTACCTTTTAGTCATTTGATATTTTGTCCAGTTTGCACAGTTGAATGCTAAATAAACGGGTTTCTATCATTTCATGTAATTTAATGTGTTTCCCTTGATGGAAAAAATATATTGTTACTACTTTCCCACTCTTGTAGCAAACTTGTATTGGCATCGCTGTAGGATATTGTGTAATGTAAAGGTTTGTGAGCTACACAGAATGGAAGGTAAAACAGTTAGGGTTTCGATAGATATTAATAATAAGAACACAGTGACTTGTTTGCACTACTGAATTCAGACTCATGAGTCGTGCTTTTCCCCCCACTGGGATTTCTGTACATGCAATTCTGCATAAGATAATTCAATTCTATTCAGTTTTATTTGTATAGTGCTTTTTTTTATTACAATTGACATTGTCACAAAGCAACGTTATGGAAATATTTACATTTCGGATCTAAATGATAAATTTATCACCTAATGAGCAAGCCAGAGGCGACGGCGGCGAGGAAAAACTCCCTGAGATGATATGAGGAAGAAACCTTAAGAGGAAACAGACTCAAAAGAGAACCCATAAATCCCTTCTTTAACTGTGTGCAACATGATAAACCAAACGTGCAGCTGTGTAATCAGGAGATTCACCATACAGTCTCAACATGAAGTCTGTTCTGCTGAACTCATGTGCTGTCCACTGATGGAGACCCGGGCGCAAAAAGACACCCCACCAAAACTGCCCGCATCAATTGCAGTCCGATGACATCTCCACGGCTTCCAAGTGTCCATACGCTGTCCATATGGGGCCATCCTCAGCAACAGCGACGAGCACTCCCGAAGCAGGGCACCAGGATGGTCCAAGTCGGCCCAGAGAGCAGAACAGTTCAGGCCCACTGATATCCCGGGAGCAACACGTGTAGGGCATTGGTATCATCCAAAGTCTTCGCAGGCATTGGCGTCATTTGGAATCTCTGTAGAGGCAGGTTCTGAGCTGGAGCTGTGACATTCACTGATAGGAACAGGAAACAAACGGAGAAGGATTAGCGTGGCTGCTGTCCATTGAATTTCAGGCAGAGATACTGTAACCATGTGTATTTGTTATCGTTTTATCAGAGATGACTGCATGAGAAGGTTATGATTGGTTATATGCATTATGTGAATGCTAGGTTAAAGAAACGTGGATTAATCTGGAGAGAGTGTGTGTCTGAACCCTGAACATTTTCAGGAAGGCTATTCCAGAGATTAGGAGCTAAATGTGAAAAAGCTCTACCCTCTTTGATAGACTTTGATATCCTCGGTATTATCAAATGTCCGGAGTTTTGCGACCTTAAAGAGCATGATGGATTGTAACGTGATAGAAGATTGGTTAAATATAAAGGAGCTTGTCCGTTTAGGGCTTTATAGGCGAATAGTATTATTTTATAATCGATACAGAACTTATCGTACAGGTAACCAGTGTAGAGATGATAAAATCGGGGTAATGTGTTCATATTTTCGTGATCTAGTAGGAACGCTACAGCTGCAACTGTAGCTTATTTATTGAGGATGCAGGACCACCACCTAGCAGTGCGTTACAATAATCTAGTCTTGAGGTCATGATCTGGTTTTTCTGCATCAGAATCAGATAATGTTTACGTAGCTTGGCAATATTTCTTAGGTGGATGAAGGCTGTTTTTCTTACCTGGGAAATATGATTTTCAAATGAGAGGTTGCTGTCTAATATAACACCCAGGTGTTTAACTGTAGCGGATGAAGGAACTGTACAGCCTTCTAAATATAGGTTGTATTCTAAGAGCTTCTGTGTACAGATTTTTGGTCCAATTAGCAAGATCTCTGTTTTATCAGAATTTAGTGGAAGAAAATTACTGGTCATCCAGTCTTTAATGTCTTTAACACATTCTGTCAACGTGGAAAATGTAGAAATTTCATCCGGTCTTGTAGAAATATATAGCTGAGTATCATCAGCATAATAGTGGAAATAAATCTTGTGTTTTCTTATTATATTCCCAAGGGGCAGCATGGATAAAGAAAACAGCAGGGGGCTTAACACTGATCCTTGCGGCACACTATACTTACATAATTCCAGTTTATTACACATAACTTTATTTATGGACTTTAATGTTGTGAATTCTTTATATTTCTGTATTTCTTGAGTTAATACCAAAGTCTGATGAAAGTGTCATGCGAATAGCCTCATTGGAAATATATTTACTGAAAAAAACATTGACGCATCCAATACATATTTCCCCCCACTGTATAGTGTCGACCGCAGCACTAAGATCAAATAGAACAATGCAGCCTTAGAAATGGAATATGCAATAGAAATGCAGCCTTGGTTAGATGCTAGAAGTAATTCATTTGTAATTTTGGCAAGTGCAGTCTCTGGGCCTGAAACCTGATTTAAATTCTTTAGATACCATTATTCTGCAAAAAGGAGCATAATTGAGCAGACACAACTTTTTTTTCTAATATTTTAGACATAATTGGAAGTGGAGATTGGTCTGTAGTTTTCTACTTTAACTAGGATCTAGTTGTGGTTTCTTAATGAGAGGCTTAATAACCTTCAGCTTGAATGTAGGGACGTGACCTAGACATAGCGAGGAGTTAATAATATTGAAGAGACTTTCCTACTACAGGAAGCAACTCCTCCATTAAATTAGTGGGTATGGGATCTAGAATACATGTGGTTGATTTTGATGTGTTAATGAGTTTTGTAATCTCTTTCTGTCCAGTAGCGGTAGCGTGATGTGATGTTGCTGTTGGTTGTACATTTCCAGTTATATTAATGACAATTTTCTCAGTGAAGAAATCCATGAAGTCATTACTACTAAACTGTGTTGTAATATGAAGTTCAGGAGAGGTCTAATTATTTGCTAATCTAGATATTGTATTGAATAAAAACCTAGGATAGTTTTGGTTACTTTCTATAAGTTTACGCAGCTTTTAGTGCCTGTCTAGACTTAGCTAGACATACTGTCCTTCCACACAATTCGAAAAACCTCTCGAGTAGACTTTTTCCATTTGCATTCAAGGTTACGAGTCTCGAGAGCATGAGCTGTTGTATCATGGTGCAGGATGTTCCTCTCTAACCTTTTTTAATTTGATAGGGGCAATATTATCCAGTTCTAGAGAGCATATTGCCCATATTGCTAGTCGTCATATCAAGTTCAGTCGTATTTATAGGTACATGGTGCAATTATGAATCTGTCCATGGTGGTTGGAATAATAGTTCTACACATTTGATAGTGCGGTTCTAAATGACTAATCTCAGCTACAAGCAGAGTGCGTGAAATGAGAGTGAGTGAAATATGTGATATCGTCATTTTGTGGTAGAATATTTCTATCGTTAACCTCAGTTCCGTGAGATATAATTAAGTCTAGTATGATTGAAGCGGTGAGTGGGTCCGGTGACATTTTGTTTGACCCCAAAGGAGTTCAGCAGGTCTGTAAACATAAGTCCTAATGCATCATTGTTGTTATCTATTTGGATGTTAAAAATCTCCAACAATCAGGGCTATATCCACATTTAACTATGACGTCTGAAAGGAAATCTGCAATTTTTTTTCTTTTCTTTTTAAATCAGTAGCTAGAGCAAGAGATTTTTTTCCCACTATACCTAGTGGGACATTAAGCACAATCGATTCAATGAGTTGTACCTGTGTCCAGTTCTCTGAGTAATATTAAGAGTATTACTGTATACTATTGCAACACACAAACCCCGCCTCAACCGCCCCCAAATGACCAATCATACAGGGCTCATGCTTATAAGAGTATCTGGTGGTGTGGACTCATTTAGTCCGATATAATCATTTGATTTAAGAGTGAGGTAGAGCGCATCAAAATTGTTATCTGTGACGATTTCCTTTACAACTATTGACTTAGGCGTCGAGAGATCTAATGTTTACAAGCCAGAGTTTTAAAGATCCTTTCTTTTTGCATCTTTTGCTATTGTCTGCTTTAATTAATCAGATTTTTTTAAAAATCCTGTATTATTATAATAATAGTAATAATAAATTCTTGTTATTCAGGGAGTAGACAGTCTCTGTAGGATGGACTACAAATGCCGTATTGTCTAACTCTTATAACTGTTATTGATGTTTGTACTTAAAAGTTCACGGGATGTGACTAGTCATATTGTGTGTAGCATCTTGGAGATGTTGTCTGAGAGGAGATCCGTTCCGAATCTGCTGGGGTGCAGGCCATCAGCAAAGAACAGCCTAGGACGCTCTCAGACAAGATTCCAGTTATTCACAAAGAGCAGATTCTGTTCATTACACCATGATGATAACCACTCGGTTAGAGCGAATAGTCTACTGAGCATTTCAAGTCCAAGTCTGTATGTGGGGAGAGGTCGAACACGATGATCTTCGTCACGAGCGAACTGCTGCGTACTGTCTCGATCAGGTTGCTGGAGTCCCTCTTCAGGATTTCCGTCTGCCACAGCCGGATGTCATTCACCCCCGGCGTACAGCATGACAGCTCATCGTCAGGATCGCGAGTACCCGTGTAGCGATATCAAAAACATGAGCACCAGAGAAACAGTGTGTGCGTACGTTACCTTTAGTTGAGGTGATGTGGATGTTCCATACGACGGCGTCTACGATGATCACGGGGTTGGGTTTAGTTTCACAGAGTGGGGTGAAGCGGTTCTTGGTGGAGATCTCGAAGACTGGGGGACCTGGCCCGCGCCCTCCGCTGCTGGTGTACCCAAGATCCGTGGTCTCTCTGCGCCGGAGTGGAGGAGACCCGGGCTAGTCGCACCCTGAGTGCATGGTCCCTGTGCAGAGAAAGGCACGGAGTAGATTTGGTGTGAGTAATTGTATCATGCCGCAAACTTGCCTTAGACTTGTTATTCACAAACAACAACCAGTGTGAGTCATGCAGCTCAGACTGCACTGTCGCACAGGGTCATCCTGTATCCATACACCTAAGCTTATTATGCAGGTAATTCTCTCGAGTGCATAGTTAGTGCTGTTTTCTAGGGTCATTCATTAGTTAAAAAATAAATTGTGGGGCTTTTCGGCATTGTACATCCTCGACAAAGGTGACCAAGCCATGGCTGATCAGAGTGTGACCTGACCAGGTGACCGTTTATTTTCTACATACAATGGGACTCATTTATGAAGCTAGATACCTATAGATTTATTTGTAAACCGTTTATAAAGCATTTGAACAAAAAATTGGTGTACATGAAAATCGCATAAATTTGGAAAAACGTTTGTATCCTACTCATGCTTCTGAGTGTGTAAACTTGCACATAAGAAATGTAACTAATGTAAACCTGGCACACTTCGGTGTTAAAATGTGGTGTGGACGATGAAATCCTTATAACACACGCCTAGTCTACATGACCCTTCAACTCGGTGTAATGACAGCACGTTTATCTTCTGTTATGTTATTAAGTTGACACTTCTTGTCATATCTCTCAGGCCTGGACTATAAGAAGCTGACGGATGAAGACTCAGATCCTCTTAAAGCTCTGGAACCGGTACTGAGCAGCCAGAACGTTCTGTCTATCTCTAAGCTGGCGTCTCGGATTCCTCAGAAAGGAGGCGGGGCTCTCACGCCCAGCACCGTGCATGCTACATGGCTTCCCAAACTCTTCTGGCAAGGCGATGCCCACATCCTGAAGAAGTCTCCTCTGTCAGATCAGGACTTCCTTCACACCTACGACACCTGCGCCAAATACCTCGACCGACTCGTGCCTTTAGATGCTGTTTACTTCCTGGATTCCATCACCTTTTCCCCGGAATCGATAAAGCAGGTGAGCGCTATTGGAGGAACTTATGCAAACTCCTTATGCCCACATGCATCTCTCAGCCGTCTGCCACTTCAAAGAAATGCACACACATGCGCGCACACACACGTTTGATGTGTATATCTTATATAGTGCATATGTATATATGATGTAGTGTATGTCTGTATATATAATATAGTATGTGCGTGTACATATGTGTGCAGCTCTCTGTTGAGGCCAGAACAGAGATCACCAGAAGGGCTCTAAAGGCTCTGAAGAACATAAGTGAAAGGAGCAGAAAAAGGGGCGGAGATGATGGGGCTCATGACCACGCCTTTGATTTTAGCCACGCCCTCACTCACCTGCAGCAGTCTCTCAACCATCTGGAGACTCTTAGCCAGCCTTTCCCACTGTCACTCAGAAACAGCCAAGAGGTATCTCTGTCTGTCTCTCTTGCTCACACATACACAGAATATATCTGCTGTCCCACTAGGTAATCGTTCTCATAATAACTGTCCAGACACACGAAAGGGAAGAAGCTCTCTCTCTCTATTTACATTTGCTTGGCAGGTATGTAGCTGCAGGGGAGAGGAGCAGGTGGGCTGCGGCTGTCTATGCTAGATTAAGCATACACACACAGACACAACTGTTTTTATGGAAATTCTCAGTTTCTGTTTGTGTGTGTGTGTGTGTGTGTGTGTGTGTGTGTGTGTATGTATTTGAGATGGGACTGGGGGAATGCAAGAGGTTTTCACATATACACCGTAAATATGAATAAGTTAAGCAACCCCTTTTTTTTCTTTTTCTTTTTTTACAATATTAAAAGACAGACATGAATAATAATTTATGAATGATTATTCTTATAAAATTGATGAACACTATTGATTTGTTTTTGTCCTGAAATGGAAGAAAGTGTTGAAATTAATTAACTCAGTAACCAGTGATGTTTAGTCAGGGAATAAAAAGCTATGTGCCAGTACATGAGGTCCTTAAAATGCTACTCTTCCCCTTTCGTGCACGTCTATCCTCATCCACCTTTAGGCGCGCCTTCAAGACTATGGCAGAGCTTTTGATCTCTCCAGAGCAGAGGAGGTCAAAGTTCACCAACTGGCTGTTACTATGGCACTGGATGGACAGCCGTTGGAGCAGATTGAGAAGCTGCTGGCAGTTGCTGTGGGGACGAGCGGCCTATCAGTGCACGGCGTGGTGCAGGACTCGGTGGCGCGGATCATCTCCGCACTCAGGTGCTTATTTCACTCCATCACAACAGATTAGCCTGTTACTTCTGACTACTGTTACTTAGGTTCCCTCTCTGTTGTGCCCTCTCGCTCTTTCCGGCGTGTTCCCTCGCTTTTCTTCTGCCCCTTTTTCCCCCAAGCACTTTTTTTCGTCTGTGCTATTTCTCTGGATCTCTACCTCCCTCTCTTTCACGCTGTTCTCTTAATGACCCATCCTTGTATTAACCCTGATTGAGTTAAACACAGCTTCAACCTCTGCCTTGCCCTTGCCAGATCTCCACCGTGCTTTTTTTTCCCCTTCCTCGCCTTTTCTCTTCCCTTTCGCTTTCCCTTCTACGCGTTCCACACGACCCGTGGAGGCGTAGCAGGCTTCACTGGCTGCCAGCTCTGTTTAGGAGCAGCTGTAAAACACACTCTCGGCTCCGAATCGTCGCGCCGCTGCTCCTTTTGTCTTTCATGTGCCGACTTTTAAATAGAAAGCTCCACAGCTAGTGCCCTATTACCCAAAATATCTCATCGCCCAGTGGTGCTCATACAGCAACTGTAAAATGATTAAAAGGAAATGAGAAAGTTGCCCATGAGCAGTTGTATGGAAATAGGAGCACAGTTATGAAATAAGGCAGACGAATGATTAATAATGAACACAAATAAACTAAACAGCTTTTGTAATATTTGCAAAGTCTGGTTTTATAAATGATTTGCAGAGAACAATTAAATGTTTTTTTTTGTTTGTTTGTTTTTTTGTATGTGTTTATTAGATTTTATATCTCATTTATAGGCAGCAGAGCACTGTTCGAAATGTGATAAATATACTTAATATAAAGTATGTAGACATGAGCTTTACTTCTGTTTATGTGAAGGAAAACTTGTTCGACAATCTCTGCTTTCTTTTTTTTTCCCTCACCAATATTATTGTGGTAATATGTTTCAAGAGATACTGAGTTCCAATGATGCCTATATGTATAGATGTGGAACTCTATGTACTTTTTTTAAGCCTGGCTTATTGTGGACTCTCTCACTGTGCAGGTGACTGGAATTTTTTTAGTAGATTTTGATGATGGTGCAGAGTCAGTTTCCTGAACATTCCGCCCTTCATGTAACTTTCAGTGATGCTCTCCCAGTGTGCTTGGCCCTTTCCATTTCACCTACTAGACTCGTCTTGAATTAATCATTGCCGTTGTGACCTGAACATATAGCAGTTCTGGATGCAGGTAATAAATAGCGTTCAGACAAGGCTGTTTGTGCCTTCTCCTTTTTTGAATGCGAGGTCTGTTTATCATTTTTACCAGGTAAGCTGGATCATATAGAAAAACCTTCTGATTAGTTAATCATCACAGGCACGTCTCTGAAGTTTGACCCATTTCGTTTTCACGGAAGCATACTAGGGCTGTCACTATCCATTATTTTGATAATCAATTAGTAATAGAGTAGTTGATGGCATTTTAAACTTGTGCAGCTCATTGACGTTGACGTTTGTTTTTTCTTAGATAAATGCTACATATAAGTGCTATATAAATATCTGACATTTAAGTCTGCCAATTTAATTAAAAATAAATTCCTGACAATTAGTTTAAAAAAAAAAAAAAAAAGGATTCATTTACATTATACATTTTTTCTGAACAAAACTGCAATAGTATCTGTTCAAGACAGTACAACAGTATCAAGGCCACAGTAGCTGTTACACAGGAATGTAAATAAATATATAATAAAAGATAATAAAATGCAAATATAAGATAATAAATATCTTGACTGGGAGGGGACTGGAGATGGATACAGTCAGGTCCATAAGTATCTGTACATTGACACATTTTTCATAATTTTACCTCTGTACACCACCACAATGGATTTGAAATGAACCAGGCATGATGTGATTGAAGTGTAGACTTTCAGCTTTAATTGAAGGGGTTTAACAAAAATATCGTATTGACCGTTTAGGAATCCCTCCATTTTTCACAGACTCAAAAATAATTGGAGAATTGACTGATAAGCAGTCAATGCAAGTGAAGAATGCCATCGTTAGGCTTAAGTAACAAAACAGACCTCTCAGAGAGAGAGCAGGAACTTTAGGAGTGGCCAAATCAACAATTTGGTACCTTCTATTAACAAGAAGGAATGCACTGGCAAGCTCAGCAACATCAAAAGACATGGAAGACCATGGAAGACAACTAAAGTGGATGATTGCAGAATTGTTTCTTGTTGAAGAAAAACTCCTTCACGACATCTAGCCAAGTCAAGAACACTCTGGAGAAGGTAGGCGCATCGTTGTCAAAGTCTACAATCAAGAGACGCCTTCATGAATGTAAATACAGACAATGTACCTCAACGTGCAAACTACTGGTAACACTTAAGAATAGAACGGCCAGATTAGACTTTGCAAAAAAGAAACAATAACAAAAAAGCTCTGCAAGATTAACTGTGTAGCAGAAAGATGGGTAGAGAAGAGTATAAGAAGGAAAGGAAGAGCTCATGATCCAAAAGCATACATCATCTTTCAAACATGTTGGAGGAAGTGTTATGGCATGGGAATGTATGGCTGCCTATGGAACTGGGTCACTGGTGTTTATTGATTATTTGACTGCTGATAGAAGTAGTAGGGTGAATTCTGAAGTGTATAGAGCTCTACTCTCTGCTCAGATTCAGTCCAATACTGCAAAACTGATGGCGTTTTACAGTACAAATAGATTTTGACCGAAAATGTACTGCAAAAGCAACTTAAGGCAAAGAAACTAAATGTTTTTAAATTTCCGATGACCTCAAACCAATTGAACTGCTTTTCACTCACTGAAGGCAAAACTGAAGGCAGAAAGACCCACAAACAAGCAGCAACTGAATGCAGCTGCATTAAAGGCCTGGCAAAGCATCTCAAAGGAGGAAATTCATCATTTGATGATGTCCATGGGTTCCATAATTCAGACAGTCATTGACTACAAAGGATTTGCAACAATATTTATGATTGTTAACTTGCCCAATTACTTTGAGCCTGTGAAAATGAGGCGACTCTGTAAGAAATGGCTGCAATTCCTTAATTGCAAAAGTTAATGCACTATTTCCACACTTTCAAATCTGCTATGGTGGTGTCCAAAGGAAGAATTATAAAAATGGTGTCCCTGTTCAAAATATATATATGGGCATGTGCTCTATCTACCATTAGCTAGCTAGTTTCTAAAGTAAATTTTATTCGAGCTTCTACTCAGAGGTATGGATTGGTTGATCTCAGGAGGGTTGAACTACGTATTTATGTCTTGCATGCCGGATATTGTAGTTTTCACTGCATCGCTGGGTGAATAAGGAGCAACAATACAAAGTCATGAATTCCGTTTAAAAACAAAACAAAAAACGCTGACACTATGCGAAACAATCCTGTGCAGAAGAATACTACATACCATGATGTTTTATATATTGTCAGACTGCTTTCTTTCGAAAGCACTCAGCCAACATGGCTTCTTGTGGTGTTTGAGCAAGCTATTATTTATCCATTACACCTCGGACGCAACCCGAAACATACATACATTACACTTTTGTATGTTTTTTCCCATGCCTGGTTTCATGCTGTGCCATGTGATCGTGATTTATAGTGAGCTTCACTCAGTGGCGCAGACGACATAGCAAATTACACACAGACAGAAAACAAGTAACGACACAGAAAATCATTGAATTGGGCATTCATTTTCAACCTCAACGACAACTGATAACTTCTAAACCTCTTAGTTAGTTTCGCTCTCCGAGGTCTTGTGTCGATAATCGCTTCAAGTTCAGGCCCCAGATTCGCATTTAGCTTAGTGAAGAGAAACTCCATATTAAGCTGGAAGAAAGTCACAAAAATCAAGATTGATTAGGCTCTTAAAAATGTATGCTTCTCATTTGTAGTCTCTCTCGCTCTGCTTTTCTTTCTTTTCCCTCCTTCTTTCCTTTCCATCCGAAGTAGATTAATGACCAGAGTAATTGCAGCAGACTAATACAGATATTCCCGTTTGTTGTCAGCCTAAGTGCTGATTGGTCACAGCAGAGAGAAATGCATATTAGATTGGCTGTGTCTTAATGGAGCTGCATGGAATGTAGTTTTGTTTTGCGAAATCTGTCTCCGAACACAAGTTGGGCCCTTCAGCAAGGCCATGAACCCTCTCTGCTCCAGGGGCGCTGTATCATTGCTGACCCTGCGCTCTGACCGCAGCTTCCTGACATGCTGGGGTATGCGAAGAAAAGGAGTCTTTATTGATCATATATACATTACAGCACAGTGAAATTATTATTATTATCGTGCATCGGTCACGTGGTAGGTAGGGGCAAGCTAGCTAGAGAATGGGAATTTATAATATTTATTAATTCTAATAATAATAAACGTCACGTCATTAAATACATTTTAAATAAATTTAGATATTAAATATACAAGTCGATAAATAATAATAAACGCCATGAGTCGTATAGTGTGCTTGATTAAAACAGCTTGTGGTCTGAGGGGCTGTAGTTATGATGTTTTTCCAAGATATTTTTCTGCTGTTAGTCGTAAACACCGTTTTCTGTGCAAAGCGACATCCCTGTAGAAGGCTGGACAGAGCATTATATATAAAACGATATTAAGAGGAGAGCCACGAGGGAATGCTAGTGATATCATGGAGTATGAGCAGAGGGGGGAAATATGACAGAAATCGCAAACATGACCTGAGACGTCTTTATCGATCGTAAATACAAAGTGATGTGCTGTGGGAATTGCATCACGTGCAGGAGTACAAAGTCACGATGGTCTAAAGCACAAATCCAGAACCAAACAGTGGAGAGGTGGCTGAGTGGTTCAGTGGTGTCAGAGCTGGATGTGAAAATCTCTGATCTGTATCATATCCCATGTGCTTGCTAGCTTAAAGGCCAAGTGAGTGAATTACATTAAATCTGTGTGTGTGTGTGTGTGTGTGTGTGTGTGTGTGTGTGTGTGTGTAGCGGTGACGAGGCCATCCTGAAGGACTACGCAGACCCGCTGAACGTTCTGGAAGACATCGTGAAGGCAGTGCAAGATGACGTGCAAGGCGGGTAAGGGGACCTTCAAGCAATTCTCTTCTACCACCCAAAGAATCTTCACAACACATCCACCACAAAATAGTGCCTAAACGTGTGTGCATTAAATATTCATTTATGTACAGTTTTGCCCAAAAGTTTGCACACCCCTTGCAGAATTTACGAAATCGTAACACTGTTAACAAAATAAGAGCGATCGTAAAAATCCCATGTTGTTGTTTATTTAGTTCTGTCCTGAATAAACTATTTCACATAACAGATGTTTCCATATAGTCCACAAGACACGATGATAGCTGAATTTCTTTTAAGAAATGACCCTGTTCAAAAGTTTACACACCCTTGATTCTTAGTACTGCGTGTCGTTACCTGGATGAGCCACGGCTGTGTTTGTTTTGGGATAGCTGCTGTAGGAGCCTCTCATTGATCTACTGTGCCCGTGTTTCACCTACTTCTCTCAAAAATTCATGATTTATACAAATATACAATTGTAACGTCTAGTCTATTCCTGGTACTATGGGTGCTTGTGATGTTGCATCAGACCCTTATAGCTAGTATTTCAAACACCAGAACAAACAGCCTTTAATTGGTCTGGAAACCAAAAACAGTTTCACTTATCTAATTATGCCACATTCACCTGCATAATTATTTGTTAATTTATTTATTTTTGTTCATCGTTAATTGGCTTTTTATTCTGCCTTGGGCAAAGCTCTGTGCCGCCTGTGTGAGGCTACTCCGAGCGATATTTTAACCTGCCAGACAAAATGCACTTTGTAATTCCTTGTAATGATCATCAATCTGTCTTGAAATGAAACTAGCATAGATATTTATTTTCCGTCTCTGCAGCTTCCCTGCAATTTCTTTTTGGGAGGTTTCTAAAAATTTGATGCATTCTTCAAGGAAAGCGTACAAGCGTGTCCTGTCTGTGTCATCCCCAGGGGCCATGCGGTGTCATCAGAGGACCTGTTGGCATGGTTACGGCCATTCTGTGGGGATGACTCGAAGCCTGTGCGAATAAGGATCGAAGTGCTGCAGATTCTGGAACATTCTTTCAGCCTCAGCGAGCAGGACGTCCGTCTACTGGTGTTGTTTAGGAGCCAGGCAGTTCTCAAAGCCTGCTGGCCTAGCCGAGAGGTACGTGCACACGCACACAGTCTCTCTCTCTCTCTCTCTCTAACTAAAAATGAACCTACCTGCCATCATGTACAGTCATGTTCATATCTTTTTAGAGTTTACACAAAATTATTATTCTTTTAGCTGTTGTCCAGTCTCATGGGCGTTTGCGAGAGCAGCAGTTCGGAAAGATCTGGCAGCTTTCTTCACGTGTTTTAGAGGAAGCACGTGATAAACTTCCTGATATACCATTTAGTCATAACAAAATTAGGGGGAAAATCTGTGATAAAAATCCAGAATAATAATAATTTGATTTCTTTTTTTTTTTTTAAAAGCAGACTTTCAGCTTTAATTTGAGGCAGAAAGGTGTAGGAAATAAAAGCGCTGTTTATGTGTCCTCTGTCTCAGAAGTCTACACAGGTACAGTCAGGTTATTGAGTTTCCATCAACTTGAACATGTTAGTATTGTAAGCAGAGGTAGTGTGGCGATGTAAAGGATATAGCACGGCGGGTCGTGGCGTTCACGTCGAGACCAGCGAGACGGCTGTAATGAGGTTACTCCTGCACGTTCAGCTCCTCCTGTACACATTTAGCTGACGTGCTCGACTCAGTAACTGTTTAATTTGCTGCATCTCGATAATGTAAACGACCTTTTGTTTAAGCCACTGCTGCCGGGTGTGTGTTTGACGCTTAATTGGGTTCAGCGCTCAATTCTTAAATGGATTGATGATTTGCAACCTTTAAACCACACTTGTAAGTCTTAAAGGGGGCGTGCACGTACTGTATGGGAACACTTCTCAGTAAGAGGCTTCTTTTCTTTTTTTTTAACTTGTATATCATTTATAAAACTCTGAAGCATCTCAGTAATATCTGTGCTGTGTGTTTACTAGCGACTGAAGAAAGATTTTTTTCTTTTTTTGTAACTTTTTTATAGCAACTATTCAGCTTGCTGTAAATGAATTAGACATAAACAGAAGGAGAGAAAGAGAATGAGAGATGGAGAAGGCGCAAGCGAGAACTTGTAATATGTTAATCTAAATGAACCTACCTGTTGTCACAGATCAAGAAAGAAAGAAAAGGTGCAAGAGAGGATGACAGAGAGAGAGAGAGAATAAAAGAAAAATATATGTTTAATATATTAATAGACTAATTTAGATTACCTGTTGTCAGATCATGAGAGAAAGAAAGAAATACATGATGAATAAAGGAAGGAAGGAAGTAGGAAGATACAAAGAGAGAGAGAGAGAGAGAGAATCTCAAAAAAAGAAAGGGGAAAAAAGAAAAACTTTTAATGTCAATGTAGATGAACCTACCTATTGTATTTTGTATAGGTAATGAGAGAGAGAAAGAATGATAGAGAGAGAGAGTGAGAAAGTACAGGATTACCCTACCTATTGTCACATAGATCTTGAGCTAGAGAAAGAAATAAAAACAAAAACGAGAGAGAGATAACAAAAAAGAATGGGGAAAAAATGTTTTAATGTGAGTGGAAATTAACCTGACTGTTATCACATACTGTAGCTCTTGAGAGAGAAAGAAAGAAACAAAAAACAGCATGAGAAAGAAGGAATGAAAGGGACCGATTGAGAAAGAAGGGAAGAGAGAGAGACAGAGAGATTAATGAGCTCTATTCACTTTACAGTGTGTTATTAGAGTATAAAAATGAATAGAAGGCAATAATGCCCAGTCAGAGGTGTGTGTGTGTGTGTGTGTGTGTGTGTGTGCGTGCGTGCAGTCAGTCACATTATGGGAGCACGCACATTTTTAAATGGTGGTAATCCCAGCATGCACTGATTGGCAAGACAGGTTAGTCCATGGAGTACTGGCACACACTTCACCCTGTGTGTGTGTGCACATTGATGCCTTTTTATATCTTCATGACAAACACTTCTATTTTCTGTATCTTCAAACTAATCTGCAATTCCCTGTACCCGAAAACTTTCCCTCGAGCTGTAGTGTAGATTTGGCACTTGCTCATATGCAGCAGTGTCCAACAGCCTCAATCTGCTACACACTTATCAAAAGCTAATGCAATGAGGTGGTTTTAAAATACAAGTTTTTTTTAATGTCAGTTCAAAAAAAAAAAAAAATGCATTGATGCTGCATTCAACTAAAGATTGTAACTTTGTATATACAGTCTTCTCCTGTACTGGACCCCTGATGAAGTCCTTGTTGAGTCAGCTGTTTGTTTTGGATCATTGTCTTGCTGCATGATGAAGTTCTTCCCGATTAATTTGGATGCATTTCTCTGTAAATTGTCAGACAAAATGTTCCTGTAAACTTCTGAATTCATTCTGCTGCTACCATCATGAGTTCCATCATCAGTAAAGATTAGTGAGTCTGTTCCAGAAGCAGCCATGACACTACCTCCACCATGTTTCACAGACGAGCTTGCATGTTTTGGATCATGAGCAGATCCATTCTTCCTCCATACTTTTCCATCACTTTGGTAGAGGTTCATGATTTCTTTGTGAATTCTAATCTGGCTTTCAGATTCTTACTGCTGATGAGTGGTTTGCATTTTATGTTGTGGTATGGCCTCTATATTTCTGCTCTCAAAGTCTTCTTTGAAACAGTGGATTGTGATCCTTTCACACCTGCCCTGTGGAGGATGTTAGTGGTTACTGACTGTTGTTTTTTGTTTTTTGTTCACAGCTCTCAACAATGTTTGTCATCAGCTGTTGTTGTTTTCCTTGGCTGACACATTCGGTGTCTGTTGCTCAGTACACCAGTATTTGGTTTCTTTTCCAGGACATTCCAAATTGTTGTATTGGCTCTTATAGATTTTTCTTCTTTTCTCAGCTTCAGAATGTCTCGATTTTCTCCCAGAGACAGCATTCTGATCTTTGTTGTTTTATACTTTTGCAGTATTCTAACTTTTTTGTTGTTGTTATCTAACAGGGCACACACCTAGGCAACAAGAAACACCTGTCAGTCACATGTTCCAATATTTTTGATCCCTTGAAAAATGGGTGGGTTCAAATAAACAGTGCTATGTTCTAAGCTGTTTAAGACGTCTAGATGTAAATAACAGGAAATGAAAGGTGAAATTCTGATGCATCATCTCTTATATTCATCCTTTGGCCTCAAATCCAATATAGTAGCAGCTCATCCACAGGGACTTGTAGGATGGATTCTAAGTAATCTAAGTCTAATAATTAACAGATAAAAAAAAAAGCAGTACCTCTGCTTCATCATGCATCATCACACCCCCCAGCTTGCATAATTTTTGTATAACAGCATGGTCTTGAATGTGTTATTCCTCACATACTCGCTGTTTGGCATTCTGAAAATGAGTTCTTTCTCTTAGCAGTGGGTCGTTATGTGTATCTCACTGTTTGGTGTTCTGGAAATTAGCTGTATTCACGTCAAAATGTGTTATTATATGTTTACATTGAACAGCCGTACCAGTACACCCACCTGCGTAATATTGTGTAGGTCCCTCTTATGCTGCCAAAATAGCTCTGACCCATTGACACATGGCATCTCTCTTTTTTTTTTTTTTTTTTTTTAAATACCTCTATCATACGTTGTTTCTCAAGTAATACTGGAAGTAAATATATAATGTGCCATCATTGATTGAAACCATTAGGACAGATCATGTATACACAGACCTGCCAAGCCCCAAGGGGAAGTAATGTACAGTTGCAATCAAATTTATTTTTATAGGTTTATTGTCAAAATGTACAGACTTTCAGCTGTTTGCAGTGAAAAAATCAAATAAAAGCAATTGTAATAGTTCAACACAGCGAATGCTTCAAGTGGTTTCCCCAAATTCAACTGAAAGTGGAACTTATAATGACTTCTCCAGTTTAAAAAGTATTCAACCCTCTGAACAGAATCCCTCACAACAGCACATATGCAAAACAGGTGTTGTCTCATGCACACCTGATACAGCTAATCAAGGGCTTCATTAGTTCTACCAGCTGTGTTTGAGCTGGAATGCATGAAATGCCTGAATTGGCTAAGGGTAGAAAATGTATGAAATACAGTGGGGGAAATAAGTGATTTTTTTTTTATAAGTAAATATACTTCGAATGAGGCTATTCACATGACATTTTCACCAGACATCAGTATTAACTCACGAAATCCACACATATAAAGAATTCACAACATTAAAGTCCATAAATAAAGTTATGTGTAATAAAGTGGAATGACACAGGGAAAAAGTATTGAACACATTAAGAAAAAGCAGTTCTCCAAGCAAGTTAAGGCAAGGAACCAGCTGAAATCCATAAGTAGTTAGTAAGTAATTATACCCCCTATCTGTGCAAATTAATATCAGCTGGGTTAGTAAATTGATGGTCTATAAAAAGTCTGTTTGTTACCAAGGGCTCACACAAGAAACATCTTAAGTTGGGTAAAAGCAAAGAGCTCTCCCAAGACCTTCACAACCTTATTGTTGCAAAACATATTGACGGAATCAGATATACTGTAGATGTATTTCAAAACTTCTGAATCTTCCAGTATGCACAATTGGGGCCATTATCCGCAAGTGGAAACAACATCACTCCGTCATCAATCGGCCATGCACAGGAGCTCCTCGCAAGATTTCAGACCAGGAAGTCCGACGAATAGTCCGAAGAGTAGCCCAGGAGCCAATGACCACTCGGAAAGAGCTCCAGAAACATTGCCACAGAGAAAACAATAGGCAATGCACTGCTCACCCCGCAAGACTAAAAAGTCATGTCAAAGCTTGTTTAAAGTTTGCTACAACTCATTTGGACAAGCCTATGAAATACTGGTAGATTTTTGGCTGTCATACTACACCCATGTTTGGAGAAGAAATGGCACTGCACATCACCCTAGAACACTATACCAACAGTGAAGTTTGGAGGTGGAACCATCATGGTGTGGGGCTGTTTTTCATCACATGGTGCTGGCAGACGTCATATAAGAGTTTGAGTGCACATGCACCCATATATGCCATAACCTTGAAACCAGTTGCCTAAAATTGTGTAGGTTCACCTTGTTCTGTGCTGCCAAAAAAAAAAGCTCTGAACCATGAAGGCATGAACTCTCCCAAGATCTCTGAATATGTGCTGTAGTATCTGGCACCAAGACGTTAGCAGGAGATCCTTTAAGTCCTGTAAGTTGCGAGGTCGGGCCTTTGCGGATCGCACTTGTTTTTCCAGCACATCCCACAGATGCTTGATCGGATTGAGATCTGAGGAATTTCGAGGCCAAGTCAACACCTTGAACTCTGTCATGTTCCTCAAACCATTCCTGAACAATTTTTGCAGTGTGGCAGGGCACATTATCCTGCTGAAAGAGATCACTGCTTTTATGGGGGTGTACATTTGTCTGCAACAATCTTTAGGTTGGTGATTCGTGTCAAACTAACTTCCACATGAATATCAGTACCCAAGGTTTCCCAGCAGCACATGCCTTCTTCCCATAATGCATTATGGTGCCATCTCTTCCTCAGGTCATGTTTTGATTTGTTTTCTCTCATGGTTCTTGCTGACCTCTAAAATTAGTTTACTAATTGTGTTAGTAATTGAGAAATGGCGGTGAGCTGAAACCTAGTCAGTGGATGATTACCTGACTGTATGTTTAGCTAAATTAATTTGAACAACAGTAATGATCAAATTACCATCTTTATCCCGTAAGAGCGACTGCTTTCATATAACTCACTCACACACACACTACTACGATTCTTACGTGAAACAAGATGCTGGTAAAGGTGTAATAATAATAATTCTCACCACAGTTACTGTGGGATTTGTTTCTCCCTTACACAGATGGTGTTAATATTCAACACATTAGTCTAAGCACCGATGCACAGACTTAATAGACTTACTATCTCAGACACCATTAGGGCAACAGAATATCATTATTGGGATAAATTATGTTACCAAAATGTTTTCTGAGATATCACCCATATTGTGATTATAATGTGGTGGTGGTGTTTTTTTGTTTGTTTGGTTGTTTTGTGTTTTTTTGTTTTGTTCTGTTTTTACAGAATAACAGTTATACCATCTGATTGGATGTGGCTGATTTGATATTTGTTGGTTTTTTTTGTTTGTTTGTTTAGTTTTTTTAGCGGTCTCAGTGGTAGTTTTCTAGTAAACCTTTATGCCGTGATTATTTTTGTCATATCAGCCACACCTAGTCATGCTATCATGCTGTGTAGAGTTTAGAAAGTAAGTGTGGCCACTTATAAAATACAGATATAGTATTGATGGCCAGTGTAAATTTAGAGGCTCTAGCTGAAAAAAGTATTTTTTGTAAGGATCTATTTCATATCCTTCCATCACATTATAATCATTTTCTAAGCCTGAAAACATGCCAGATATAAAATATCCAGATATTACTATTTATTACTACTTATATCTATTATTTTCATAATCTATTAGTCGACCGGTTTATATTTTTCAATTAATGGGTGGGGAGCAAACGTTCATTGCCATTTTCTTGTTTATTTAGCTAAGTGCTACAAATGAACACTAATGTGCTAAAATGGATTGTCCAATATGTTAGTTTATATTATATTCAAGTATTTATGTATACATTTTTCTTTTTTTATGGATGCACAAGAAAGCACAGATAATTAAACAAATTTTGCCCCAAAGATTTTTTCTTTAGCCCCAAATAATTCTCCACTTGGAGACTGATTGTACCGGAAACTATGTGGAAACAGTCGTGTCTTATTGGCTGACAGCTCTCAATTCTGCCAAACGCTAGCTCACACAGTCAGTGTGAGGAAAAATTGAGATATGCCATTTAATTTTAAACCAGTAAAGGGGTTGAAACTGAAACACTAACATCCTCTCAAGCTGAGCAAGAAAACAGGGTGTGTAAATGTTTGTATGAGTTCCAGTTTACATGAACATATGAGCAGAGCATCAGGAAGGATCATGTACTTTGCGTGGCACTGTAGCAGCTAGTCATAGCATGATAGCTTAGTTGTGCCTCCCCTTGGGTAACGACACCAAAGTAACAGTAAAAACACCCGAGGCAAGTTTGATGATAAATCCAACTTTTTCTGGTCATGTCATACGTTGACGTGTGCTAAAATTCCTGAAAGAACTATGAGTTTCACTTTTTAGTGTAATTTTTGTAGGTTTGATAGGTTTGGTCATTAATGTAAGTAGTAATTAGTAATCTGTAGTGGTTTATTTTGGTTTACACTGGTTATAATAAACAAGAGAATTTACACGTCATTGCACAAATACAGCATATAATGACTATAAACTTGAATTAAACTAAACCTTTTAAGCAACTCACACCAATTTCCCAAAGCCCTTGCACAGTGGAGCATTTTGGATATAAACATAAGTTTGTGCTCGTGCATTGCTGCCATGCTTCCGTGCTACACAAGCTCCACTTTGTAAAGTTTGATTATCTTCGCTGCATTTAAAGCGCACCTATTATGTTTTATGAAACGTGCCACATTTTGGTTTTAAAGGTGTGATTGAATAGATTTACATGCATCCAAGGTCAGAAAAACACTTTAATGTGCTCATCATTTAAACTGCAGCATTACCTCCCCCCCCCAGTGTAAAAAATGACTCGTTAAATGATCCATTCTAAAGGATTCCTTCTAAACTCCTCCTTTCAGAGCACATACCCTGCTCTGATTGGTCAGATGTCCCAGTCTGTTGTGATCGGTCTACCGCTGTCGGCGAGCAGCCAATGGAGACCAGAATCGGGTTTTTTTTTTTTTTTGTCATAAACCTACATGGGTTAGTACAGGAAGTAAGTCTGGAATCACTAACGACTTGTTTCAGCTGTTCATAATCGGTTCCTTTTTTTGGAGTCAATAACGCCGATTATTGTGCGCTTTGATGTTTGAAACTTTACAGACTTTTTATATTCACAAACGGCTCTATAGCACACTACATGAAAGGTAATATTTGAAAAACCTCAATAGGTGCATCTTAATATAAAATGCACCCCTGCCTTAGAGGACTTTGATCGCACACTTTTTTCCGCTGTCACTTGATTTCACTGCCGTCTGATGGTGACTGGGGTCATGTTGAGCATAAAAGGTGGCATCGCTGACATAAACAGTAAACTGAAGAAAGTCATTGTCATTGATTCCAGGTATTCTCTTAAAGCTAGCGGCAGTGTATTACATGCATTTGAGGTCATGTGCCATCGACTGGGAAACCATAGACGTATACAGACACTGTTTTGGCCCGTTGTTGCGGTAGGTCAACACGTCCACCATATTGATCCAGGCAAGACTGCCCTACAAACAAATACAAGTAAATGGGGAAGCTGCGGCTTTTCTGGATGAAAATCATATGTTTACACTTCTCAACTGATTTCAGTGGTTTATGATCTACATGGAGTATAAAAAAGTTCTGTCTCCAGTGACTCAATCTCGATAGTTAGACTAAGAAAACTATTCATTGCCATAAGTATTGTGAAAGCTCACGCTTGTTTTTCTTGGTTTAATCCTCTTACCTCGTATGGCCGAAAAACCGGCTAGCCCGTCTTTGATCTATTCCTGCAAGGATGATATACCAGCTTGGTCGTCTATGCCAAATCCCAGTAAGGCCAATAAAGAGGATTTACAGTGTAAAGGTTCTCGCCGTAAGGCCGGTGTACCGGCATCACTCTGCTATGATTCCTTACTTATTTAATTATTCTTTTTTGACCTGAAAGTTTGATGACGTCACGACATGATTACTTTATTACGCTGGCATTACGATGAAGCTGATCCAAGTGTGAATATTGGTGTAATAGTAGAAGTGAACTAAAAATGCCAAAGTGACAAGCTAATTGTGTTCCAGCTAAAGTTACACCTACAGTGAACACCGGTACATCTAAAACAGTGAAAAAAACTGATCACCGAAACTGATAATGACGCAAACTCTCCTAATTGATCCGTCTTCATCTTCAGCATCATCCAGTGCGACTGACACTGCAGGGGTTTGGAGTCAAAACGGGACAGTTTCTGTGCATTCATGAAAACAGAACCTGCTGCTCTGATTATCACCAGAAAGTTGACTTTTTGCACTAAAATGCATTTATTTATTTATTTATTATTTACTTGAATTTATTCAAAGGCATTGACCACGCTGATGCTCGTATGGTATTTCTAAATGAGTAGAAGGATTTTAGCGAGCATTTTTAGTAATTTCTCTTGTTAAGAATTGTGCTCTAAGTTTAGTAAAAACACTGATCTGCTTCATTTTCAAAGTAATATTGCACAAATAAATTATTATAAGTTGTTTCAAGGCCTACAAATGTTCAAATTAAAATGTTGATTTTGGCCCAGGAATTCAGAGTTGGCATGCTGTTTCTCTAGGGAATATAGGGTTAATATAGGGACAGAATACCATGGAAATGTAGGGGTAAGAGGGTTAATAATGGTGTAGACGTCTCTAATGTTATAAAATTGAACATGAAATGCGCATAGTTATTTCCATTGTGGAAAGGACTTTCCTGTCTTCAACCCCATCTTTTAGCTTTTCTTGTGCACCAGGTCAGAACACAGCCCGTTCACTTTGAAATACTGAAAAAAGAAATAAATAAAATCTAAATAGTGCATCTTTAAATACTAATCATTGAGAATTTCATTGAGAAAATGAAACAAAATCGGCAAATACAAATCAAATAGTCAGGCACTGGCAGTCAGTCTGCCTTCCAAATTTTTGTTCGCAATGAAAGGATACAGATATTCTCCAAAACAGATAATTATAAGATAATCATTTATGGATCCGGTAAAACATTTATGTGATATAATAATAATAATAATAATAATAATAATAATAATAATAATAATAATAACCAACAAGCTATCAAAGTATTATAGGCTATCGATACACCTACTGTTTGGAGATGAGTGGGGAAATTGTTGACAGATAGTTTAGCTCCATCTCTAAGCCTGACTTGTCCTGTCAAAATCCTCCAGCTTGAAGTGCTCACTGCAGGACTTACTTGTGGGAAAAACCTTCCCTTCTGACAGCCACTTCCCACTGACTCCTCAACTGTCTCTCTTTGGGAAACCTTCCGTGTGAGAAAAGTTAACTAGCCAACTAACTCCAGTAAGATTCACAGTATGTCAGTCGCCCAGCTGAAACGATGCGCTCATCATAATAGTCGGTTTGGAGAATATAGATGACAATCTTGATTATGGGCAATTTAATTTAGCAACTAAACTATAACATAAGCTGAGACGTACTTTTACTGAGACTTATTACTGTTGCACGGACCAATATCACAATGATGTACGATCCAGCGGCCAATCCGGCGTCTTTTTTATATGTCTGTGGGAAATGGCTTATACCTCCAGTTAGTAAAAAACTGACAACGATATCACTTGTCTAAAATTCATACACTAGACGGTAGAGTGCGTAGAGCAAAGGGTAAGTATACAGTACGTCATTTGGGACACAACCTTAGTATTTAGTCTCCGAGGTGTGTTTTTGGAACAGAAGTAACGTAATGAGTAAACGCACCCCATGCCACGCGCAGACCGACTAATCGATAATGAGATTCATTGACCATGATTTTCATAATCGATTATCATTGATCTTATCGATTAGTTGTTGCCGCTCTAATACTGAGTAATGTTTAATTAGAGATACAGCTTTCATTTTTATTCTAAAGAAAATCTCGAAGACCGTCTATGTTTTCCTGACATGTGGCTGACGTATTTAAATCATGGAAGATTAATTTCCCTGCATGTCTCACAACCTTGGCAGTTATCCTACCAATAAAAAATTACACCACTTCGGTAAGAATCCACAGATTTAAAAAAAAATTAAAATTGCCAATTAAGTCAGGTTTTACCCCTTATCTACTTGATTAAAAGGCTGTTTCTTTTTCTTTGTTTCTTTAAGGTTTATTTGTTTCCTCTAATCACCTGGACACTGCTCGACCCTTAATCGACTGGCTCTTTACTATTTTTTTCAGCTCCCTGATCAGTTAACTGGATTTTCACTAACTAGACTTTTTTTTCTTTCTTAAACCCCTACAAGCAACTGTTATTTTAGCTCGCTGATCACTATCGAACTCTTATTCCAAGCACTGATGCTGTTCGCGATGGCTCACCCCGATCTCCTCTATCAGAAGGTCAGCTATTGATATAACAGTGTAATTCAATTCAATTCAATTCAATTTTATTTGTATAGCGCTTTTTACAATAGTCATTGTCTCAAAGCAGCTTTACA
>JAOUWY010000043.1:8260096-8270644 GCA_025728095.1 Prietella phreatophila
ATAGATAGATAGATAGATAGATAGATAGATAGATAGTATATAAAGGGATCACAAACTTTCAAGCACCACTTGGGTTATATGCTTTATGAACTTCATGAGTTTGTTCTCCCCTTTTGTCTGAGTTCGTCTGTGTGTGTGTTTCCTCCTGGTTCTCTGGTTTCCTCCCACTTATTTCTCACCACTGTATATTCTTCACACTTGATGCTAGAAGACTGAAAAATGTAATAATTATAGCCATGTTCTTTTATTCTGACCTTATGTCAGATAGTATGATAGACTATTAGCCTCTGACCTTCACACAGTAGAATATGTGAGTTCATGTTTTCTTAACATCTCAATGACTAGCTAATTAGACTACTTTTACAGTGTCATTTGCCAACTAGACAGCAACAGCTTTGTGATCGACGGTAGGAGGTTTGGTAGGAGTTGTCTAGCTGTAATTATAAAATGAATACCTTACTCCTTCCATATCTACTCCTATCTGATTACTCATTAATAACTGGCATCCCATCCCAGACTTGTTCCTGTTTCGTGTCCATGTGCTCCCGGGAAGGGCTCTGGATCCATCATGACTCTGACCTGACCGGGATCAAGCGGTTACTGAAGATGAATGAATGAATGAATGAATAATAATGAAGTTGACTGAGTAGACTCCTACCCAGGACTTAAATACCTGCTTGTTCAACATGCCCTGCTGTCGACCCTAGGTGCCTATTTGTCACACAGTATGTCAACTGAGCTTGTGTTATAATGTTGATGTTTCCATGTGTGGCTTCATTAGCCTTACTGCATTGTAGGAACACAATACGCAACACAAATAAAATCACAAATAGACTGGAGCAACTTAAAGCAATGTTAAAAATACTGTACATTTTGGAGATTTGTTGACTTGTTTATCACCCTTTATGGTCTGACTCATCGGCATGATCATCTAAGAGGGTTGACGCTTTTTTTTAAAGATAGCAGTAGGTTAAAAGGTGACTTTTATTCACTCTCTTGTGCTGGAATCGAGCAGGAGAGCTGCTGTCGTGACAGATAAGCTAAGTAGTACAACAGCTCTATTTCACATTTTCAAAAGGTATCCAGGTGATTCGTAACACAACTATCCAGGGGTTCATAGAACCACCGATACAAACGAGTGTTTTTTGTAACACAGCGAATGAACATTAACAATGAACATGATGATGATAATAAGACAACAATCGCTGTATGACTGTAGTAGCATGCATGGTTCGAGCTACCGAAGCAGATCCTATGCTCAGTATCAACTTATCAGTCATTGATTCAGTCTGATGAGCGCACTACAGCCGCAGGAGGCACAGTCACAGGGTGGATCAGCTTCCCTCTCCAGATTTATTCACACTAACTGGTCTCCATTAATCCCATTCAGGGCAGTCCAATCACCTGGCAAGAACAGACCGACTTACTCTGCATTGTATGGCTGTGAAAATACCTTCACTGCTTCCTTCACATGCTCCCTCATCCTCAAGCGCACATTCGCTCCCTCCTTCAGTCACTCCTGCTCAGGTTTTCAGTCCAAGAGTAGAGAAATCTGTAGCCCAAGTGTCCGGGATAAACAGATTTCGTGTTGAGGATAATATTGGTTTTTTTTTATATTCACACTGCAGTGTTTTCTGCGTCATGTTGGCATTGTCATGTGACCTATGACGCCATCATAACCGCCAAAAATGTAACCTTCAACAAGTTAACAGTTTACCCAGGTGTTGTTAAACAAGTTTGGCACAAGAAACGACATTTTATACCAATAGCGCTTGCATTTAAATAGATCCGACACGCTTCCGTCCACCATTTTTGATTTGGACAGATCTTCCGCACCAGTCCCGTTGCATTATGGGATTTCAGTATCCACTGGTTTTATAATGCAGGATCTCAGTGGAAGCAGTAGGTCAGCCAGGAGTTTCTGGCCTGCTGTTTTATGAAAACTGAGAATTCTGACATACTACTCATTTGATGTACCGCTTTTCAATAAATGCTTACGGGAGAAAACATTTTTTTTTTTGTCAGGGCACAAAAGCGATGATGAAGTAGTCATTTGTTTTCTTGTTCTGAATTATTGCACTTAAGTAGCTATCTAGATAGCCAGATGCTATTATATTTTATTAGCTACCACGTTTTAGCCTAGTCGGTTAACCAAAACACAGGGCTGAGCAGCACATTGCAGCTTTTACTTGCGCATTAATATATCTAACGACCTAGCAGTGGTCTAGGTCATTCTGAAAAGTCTACCAGTTGTAAATTGAGCCAACAGGACATCTGTGGGACGTTCTAAATTCCTGTGAGATGAGTGGTCTTGACCTATTATTACTGCTGGAACACTGAAAACCTTGCTAAAGTAGGCTGATGCACAGTAACTAGTATGTATATCGTAGCAGTAGCATTTTTAGTTTATGTGTACTTTATCTGAACACACACACCCCCTTCCCCTGGGTACAGCTCGGCCTCTTACTCGCTCTCTCACGCGCTCGCTCTCTTGCTCACTCCCTCTTTCCTGTCTCACCATAGCAGTGGCCATTAGTCTTCATCAGGCAGTAGAAGTGTCTCGGCAGCACCCTGAATAATTGACGACGCGCTTTAATGATTGGCCACTCGGTTAACAAAGACGTGCCGCGGTCAATGTGAGTGCCGGTGTCGGTTGTCATGCTCTGTGGTGATGTCATTGCTTCAGACACACACTTCTCTGTAAGCCATAGAGAAAGGACATCCATGTCAGAGTCGTAAAGACTTGCATCAAAGTATGAAAGATCTTTGAGACGTATGATATGGCTATAGCTATTCAACCAGCAGACAATGTATAACTATAAACACGAGAGAGATCTGAGCCATGCTAATTTTAAGTAGATGGACAAAACTTGGTGACCGTTGCACTCTGATTCTTTAATTTTTGAATCAGTAATAAGTGAGAAACATTAGTAGACTGAACGTAAGCTTCGTCTTCACTGAAACTGATCACACGTTTATATGAGGCCAGCTGTTAAAATCAAAATCACCACATGTGATACTGTTTCCATGGTTGGTTTGGGAGCAGATATACCACATACCACAGATATACCGCATTAGTGAATTTGCTTCATTTTGCAGTGATCGTGCTTTTTGTGAATGAGTGAACAGATTCCTTTCCAGAAAAATCACATACCTTTCACATCATAAGGGATCATGCGAATAACATGCGATCACGTGTGCCTCATAATGGAGACCCAGACAGAAGCAAGTGCAGGAATGGCAGTTTAATAAAACAACAACACATCCAGAGGATAAGGCAGAAGTCAATAATCATAAACAGGCAGAGGTCAGACGATCAGGCAAACAAGTACAAGCAAGGCAGGGCAAAGAGATGAGGTCAAAAACGTGAGTGAAGTCAAAAAGCAGTGGTATAAACTTGGTATAAACAGACACACAAGGCAACTGAGCATATACTTCACAACTAGATGAATAAATGAGAGTCTCTTAAAAGGAGTAGTGTGTGTGTGTGTGTGTGTGTGTGTGTGTGTGTGTGTGTGTGTGTGTGATTGGAATCAGGTGTCTCTAATTAGAACTCTGGGGATGGTGAATGTGTCAGTATGTGTGTGTTTGGAAAGTGTAGTTGTTGTCAGCGATGTTTGTAGTTCGTGGTGCATTCTGGGAAATGGAGTTGCTGGTTTACGGTGGTATGACAGCCACCAGTGTTAAGATGCATATGAATTACATTCTTGACACCCTTCATGAATATGGCCTATTCATGGCCTGTTATGTCCGGCTTTTTATCAGCGCTCAGTTCAAAAGCCTACATCTCTGATGGTATGGGGCTGCATTAGTGACTATGGAATGGGCAGCTTGCACATCTGGAAAGGCACCATCAATGCTGAAAGCTCTATACACATTTTAGAGCAACATATGCTTCCATCAAGATTCCATCCCACCTTTACTTCTGAGAGACTCTGCCTCTATAAGATACTCTTTTTATACCCAACCATGTTACTGACCTGTTGCCAATTTACCTCCAGCTGTTTCTTTTTACTAACACTCACATTTCCAGTCTGTTGAAGTCCCTGTCCCAACTTTTTTTGACACATGTTGTGGCCATCAAATTCAAAATTACCTTTTTTTTTTTTAAATGGTACATTTGTTCAGTTTAAACATTTGATATGTTCTCTATGTTCTATTGTGAATAACATATGGGTTTATGAGATTTGCAAATCATTGCATTGCTGTTTTTATTTACATTTTACACAGCATCCCAACTTTTTTGGAATTGGGGTTGAGTTATATATTAAGCACAATAACAGTGACTCTGAGAAGAATCTATCCATCCATCCATCTTCTATACCGCTTATCCATTTCAGGGTCGCAGGCAAACCTGGAGCCTTTCTCAGGAAGCATCGGACACAAGGCAGGGTACACCCTGGACAGGGTGCCAATCCATAGCAGGGCACAATCACATACACACTCACACACCCATTCATACACAATGGACATTTTGGACATGCCAATCAGCCTACCATGCATGTCTTTGGACTGGGGGAAGAAATCAGCGTACCCGGAGGAAACCCCAGCAGCATGGGGAGAACATGCAAACTGCACACTCAGGGCCACGGTGGGAATCGAACCCCCAACCCTGGAGGTGTGAGGCGAACGTGCTAACCAGTAAACCTCTGAGAAGTATTTATTTTTCAATTTACTTTAGAAAAAACACTGGTGCTCAACATGTTTTTAGACTCATCTTGGGACTAAGAGGACCATGTTGTTTAAAACTGAAGTGTGTGAGAGAAATGTGCCTCTGCCTTTCAATACCAATTTTTGCTCCTTGCTGGGTTTTTTTTTTGTTGTTGTTGTTTTTTGTTTTCCATATTGACTCTAAGGGCACGCATCTTCTTCAGTCCAATAGTTAATTAGAATATGTTTTTCTAGTCACTTCAATTCTCTGCCATGCTCATGAATCACACACACACACACACACACACACACACATACACGAGTATCGTGACTTTACTTTACTCTATCTTACAGATTCTACATCATTTTAATGTAACTGGAGAAAATGTGTTCATTGGCCAGAGTATAATGATGTGCCAAAATCAAACTGGTCCACAGTGAAAAGTCTCCACTCTCTCTATTAGCACTCTGGCACTGACATTTTCTTCTGCACTGTTATTGTAGAATAATTCTTTCAACTGTTGAATATAATCTCCCAGCTCAGGGACCAGGCACTGGGATTAAAATATGCCTTAGCTCATCCAAAATCACTTTGTGCTACTGTACACCCAAAGCCTCACAGGTGAGACTGGAGTCTGCAATGAGAATTGTACCTGTCATTTCCACATATGTAAAACAGCTCATTTTTTGGCATTTCAATTAAACTGGAAGATTGGTCTTCTCACCTTAGCTGACTGTGTGATCAGTGCTTCCTCTGTGAGCCTGAGATTTCTTTGCTGGGTTTGTTAATGCATAGCTCCTCTGTAGCGTAGGCAGCACATGTCTGATAATTCACACACACACTTGTTTGTAGACCAGCTGTAGTGTCATCAGCAGTTATTTCTGTCAGCCTCTGCCCCTTTTGGCTCAATTCAGTCTTTACTCATGCACTCATAGAATTCTAAGCTTGAACATGTCTTACAGATCATTCTTATGGATCGGTTTAGGATTCAATCAACCACTGAGGTTTAAAAAAGACTGATCTATATTATCATCTGCCAGTTTTAGTCCTGATCATGTCTATTGGCATGTTACGTCTGATTGGTCAGAAGCTGTTGATTTTCTAGAACTGCAGCTCAAATACCAAGACTGCAAGACAAACCATAGGTTTATATAAATGCAGTAAATTTCTTCTGTACGAAGGTGTTTATTTAAGATTAAAGGAATCATGTCAGTGCTTTGTCATGTTAGAATCTTCATGGAAGAGAGCGTTGCCCTTTACTTTGTCTCAGTAACTTGACAGGGTTTATTATTATTATTAGTAGTAGTATTAACTTCAAGAGAAAGAAAAAAAGGAGACTGGTGAGACAATGCCATTTTTATAGCTGTTACAGAATGAGGTAAGTGAGAACAGGAACTAAATTGTCTTTTGGACTTGTCACAATGTTAAATGTAACTATATGTGGATAAAAAAATACTTGTCATTCTTGAATTCATGCTAAATTTCCTTGCTGTGGTATTAGAGGAATAAAACATATTACAATGTGCTGTTATAGGAAAAAAATATCCAACTTTGTAACAGTAACCTCACTTCACACCATTCCATCATTGATTATTTTCCAATTTTTCCTTTCGCCTGATGGTGGCAGCAGACTGCCGTAAGTTCAAGTTCAAGTGGCTTTATTGTCATTTCAACCATATACAGCTGGTACAGTACATAGAAACGGAACAACGTTCCTCCAGGACCCTGGTGCTACATAAAACAAGATACTAACCACATGAGATGACACAGAACTAAATAAGACCTGCACATTTTCACATAAAGTACACATGCAAACGTGTGCTAACAACATAGGATAGTACAGTACTACTAAAACAGGACAATAGGCACAGTAAGTGACTGTATAGCGCCAACCAGTTTTAGTGTGGAAGTGTCCGGTATAACAGGTAGTGCAAAAGATAGGTGCCAAAGAGTCACAATATCATCTAAACATGGTATACATATAAATGTAAACATAGCACAGTTAGCTAAAATACAAGAGTTATTTCCCCCTCTGACTACATCTTCAAATTAATTTACTACATGGTAGTAACAGCCTAAAAGCACAAAATTAACAGTGAGAATGTAGGATTTCAAAGGATCTGGAAACCACTATGCATGGAAAATCTTTCATTAACAAAGAGTCTTTGCCTAAAGTGGATTTTCAACCAAGTATTAAAAAAAAAGACAATTTAATTCATAATAATTTAAGTCCAATTACTTTTGAGGCACACATAAAAAGTGCTGTAATTCCTACACCATACACCTGATTTGGATGTAAACCCCTCAAATTAAATCTGAATGTCTGCACTTTGAGCTCATAATCATTATTTAATTTCTACTCTAATTTATGGAAGACATAGTTGCAAGTCATAGATGGTCTAACCTGGCCCCCTTTTAAAAATGTTTGGACACCCATGATTTAGGATGAACTTTACACCCTGATTTACCATCAAACTTTGTACCATCTGGTAAAAATAGGCTAGCAGGACTAAGCTACTGTATATCCCACTCTTTCAATAAGAAAGATGTCACATTAAGATTTCATTTTTGGCATTCACATTTGTCATCTGCAGCCTTTTAAATCTATGCCATTGAGTTTGGGAAGGTGCATGTAAAATACAGTAGCGATATAACAAATACGAACAACACCTTTGGATCAGAAAGTAAAGAGTCTAAGCGTCCAATCAAAGTTTAAAATGACAAACATGTGTTTTGTGCTTTGAAAGGTTAACCATAAGCAAGAATGAACTATCATGCTTGAACTATTTATTCAGAATGGAGCAGTGTGTAGTCCCCCTACTCCAGGGTTCCTGGTTTGATCCCGAGCTCAGGTTACTGTCTGTGCTGTTTTTCACACAGGACCGTTGAAAATGTTAATAAGTCCTGGGTTTGTATTAGTCACTCATGAGCAGACATGGAGACTGTAGCAGCAAGATGAAGACTTAATTTTCAGGCAGTTCAGAGTGCTGCAATTTTCGGCAGAAACATCTAGATGATAATACACTGATTACAGAGCTAAACTGGCAATCAGTCACTGAACAGATGTGTCATTTAAAAAAAAAAAGATTTATCAGCTTCTGTAGTTTCTATCACAACTTCACTTTAGCCAATACTGAGCAGATCAACAAATACTCATTACACAAATACATGTATCATCGTAGCCTGCCTTTTCTCTTGCCATTTCCTTTTAATTACATCCATTCTGAACAGCAGTAAGGAATTCTTAGACTAAAACAATTTATCGATGTATAGGTATAAGATGAGAATCAAAGGGAGTAAGAAATAAATATTATGTCCAAGTTATGCTGTAGCGGTGTGGATCATTAAATGCTAACATTGTGTGGGATTCCTTCTGTTTTGTTTGAAAAATTAAAACAAAATATACAGGTGCATATCAAAAAATTAGAATATCATGGAAAAGTTAGGTTTTTCCATAATTCAAAACATGGATCTTTCATATATTCTAGATTCAATAAATTACACATAAAGTGAAATATTTCAAGTCTTTTTTGTTTGTTTGTTTTAATCTTCATGATTATGGTTTACAGCTCATGGAAATCGAAAATCCAGCATCTCAAAATATTAGGACAAAGAATTTAAAATACAGAAATGTCGACCTGAGAAGAGCTCTAATCAGATAATTCACTCAAAACACCTGCAAAGGTTTCCTGAGCCTTTAATCTCTCAGTCTGGTTCAATACACACAACCACAAGCATGGGGAAGATGAAAGTAAATTTTGCATTTCATTTGGAAATCAAGGTCCCAGAGTCTGGAGGAAGAGAGGAGAGGCACAGAATCCAAGTTGCTTGAAGTCCAGTGTGAAGTCAGTGATGATTTGAGGTGCCATGTCATCTGCTGGTGTTGCACCACTGTGTTTTCTCAAGTTGAGAGTCAATGCAGCATCTACCAGGAGATTTTAGAGCACTTCATGCTTCCATCTGCTGACAAACTTTATGGAGATGCTGATTTAATTTTGCAGCAGGACTCAGCACCTGTCCACAGTGTCAAAACTACTAGTAACTGGTTTGCTGACCATAGTATTACTGTGCTTGAGTGGATAGCCAACTCACTGGACCTGAACTCCATAGAGAATCTATGAAAGACATCAGACCCAACAATACAGATGAGCTGAAGGCCGCTCTCAAAGCAACCTTGGCTTCCAGAACACCTCAGCGGTGCCACAGGCTGATTAGCTCCATGCCATGCTGCACTGATGCGGTAATTTGTGCAAAATGATTAAAGCCTTGACCAAGAAGTGTATAAATTAACATACTGTTCAGAAGGTTGACATTTCTATATTAGAAATTCTTTATTCTAATATTTTAAGATAATGGATTTTGATTTCCATGAGCTGGAAGATGTCATCATCCAGATTAGAACAAAAAAAGAGTAAAATATTTCACTTTATGTGTAATGAATCAATAATATATGAACATTCCACTTTTTTTAATTAAATTATGGGGAAAATTAACTTTTCCATGATATTTGAATTTTTTGAGATGCTCCTGTACAAATTCTCTATAATAAGATGTTCTCCTGAGCTGCTTGGAGTCGCCCTGACAGTCTAGTAATAGTAATTCATAGTAATACTGCATTTGATGAAAGAGTCCTAAAGAGTCATAATTCTTGACCTCTGACCAGATTGAAAAAAGAGAGAAAAAAGAAAAGAAAACGCTACCTCAAGTCAGAATTCTTACTCAGGAAATCAGGACTGTTTATTCAACCCCAAGTTCAGCAAGTGACATCAAATCAAAATGGCCTCTCACAGTACCAGAAGTAAACACAGCAGCACTGTTACATATACTTTTATATAAGTTACACTGTATATAAAAGTATTTCCTTTAGATACAGACATACAGACCTACAGTATTCGCTTGTTAAATCTATTACACTAACTTCACAATTTGCTGTTTTGAGGAGGAAATTATACATCACAGTTTGCTGGCTAGCAAGACAAACATCGAGGCATGTTGCAAACATCAAGGCCAAAAAGTATACAGTGTAAACCTAGCTTTAATCCAACGCTTTTCACGTGTTCACAAACAAATTATGCATCAGAGTTATAATAAATCCACGTTTACACTCCCAGCAGTGCACAAATCAGGAGGATCCTCAAACACAATGTTATAGCACAATTATAGCTGTTTTTGTGCCGTAGCTACAATCGATTTGTTGTGAAATCAAAAGCCATGAATAGGGATATCCAATGCTAAGTAGTGTACAGAAAATAGCAGCTTCAAAAGATCTAACAATCTTCACTTCTCTTTCAGGAAAACTCACTCGTTATCACCACATCCCTCTTGGGTCCCACTGGCAGCTTGAACTAGAACAGATCAGCCTAACAGCTCTGCTCCTTTTTTATCGTCTTCTCTCTCTCTTTAACGTCTTGTCTGTAATTATCTCTGGAATCAGTTATTTAAGAGTTGGTGTGTGTAATCACTCAAACAAACCACCACTCTTTGGAGACAAGCAACATATGAGTACACATAGATGCTGTCAGGCCTCAGCCCAATTAGGCTCATCAGATCAATCAGTGTGATCTTGTACTAAAAGAATAGACATTTCACTTCTCCCTGCTCTTCATCTTCATTCTTTCTCATTTCATTCTGATATGAATCTTTTTTTAACATTTACTGAACATGAATAGCCAATGCAGAGTTCTATTAAATTTAAAAAATTGAAATCTAATGAAGGGCGCATGGTGGCTTAGTGGTTAGCACGTTCGCCTCATACCTCCAGAGTCCGGGGCCATGTGTGTGCGGAGTTTGCATGTTCTCCCCGTGTTGCGGGGGTTTCCTCCCCAGTCCAAAGACATGTATGGTAGGCTGATTGGCGTGTCTAAATTGTCCGTAGTGTATGAATGGGTGTGTGAGTG